>BHFT01013845.1:0-19979 GCA_004320025.1 Laticauda laticaudata | reverse complement strand
GATGGCAAGTGTTTCTCTCCGTTTTACATCCTCTTTCCATCCGTTGGTGCAGTGTGACATGGGCTTAAGGATAACCCAATTTTCACTGTGTATTCACAGGCTTATTTGGTAGCAGCACTCAGGCTTTAACACTGGTGTTATGGACTGAACCATCCCTGTGATTGCACTATACTCCCCCAGAGAGCTCACCATAGGCTTACAGTCTGCCATATGTAAAATCAGACCATTGGCCAGACCACATTCTTGCTTGCTAGAGATTTCCAACCATGTTGATTCTTAATTCTAGTGAAGATATTGGGAATCAATTTGCATGCCAAACATGCAGTCTGTTATTGAACCACAGGAAGGGGATAATCCATGGTGTTCATGTTCAACTAGGGATTGGGGGATCAGTGAAAAGCATGGAGCAGCTGCTCCACAAATAACGAGAAAATGACAGCTAATACAGAGTTTAATAAATAATGCACTTGACAGCTAGAGTGGGGATTCACATGATTAAAGCTGGTCATTGTACTATCTTTTATTTAGTTTATTGTTATTTAATTTAAAAAATACTCAGGAATCCACGCATTTTATTTTAAATCATGTATTGACATATTTAAATCACATTCTCTCTCTCTCTCTCTCTCTCTCTCTCTCTCTCTGACAGGAAAAACACACACACACATAAACATACATAAGACTAGTGTTCTATAGCAATTCTTTTATATGCAGCCTCAGATCTGGTTTTAAATCTATACTGATTCAAATTTACTTGTCACTCTTCAAATAAACAAAAAGAAATATTTCCCTGGGGATGTGTTCTATGGCCTTTGAGAAATCGGTCCTGCTTCTGCATTAATGGAGCTTGTTTTCAAATCTATGTGCTGTAAAATGGAATAACAGTATATATGATGCCTAAATATCAAAGCTCTCTGAATGCCCAATACAGTCTGAAAGTAACAACTGTTTCATGTACTAATATGCCACAGAGTTGTCAAATTTAAGTATCTTTCCTGGAAAGTAGATTTATTAATAATCATGACACATACTTTTAAGGACAAATTTACGGTATAATATTCTCATCTTAGATATCTTAGGATGCATAATCTATGGCAATCAATGTTTCAACTTCCAAGAGTGTTATTCTCAAAAGTTTTTCAGAGTTTTTCTTTTGTCCTGTACATTTACACATTTTATTATTATGCTTCAAATCCTAGAGCCAGAAATAAAATGACTATAACATGCTCTTTGTGAGAAAAAATTTAATTGAGATATGGGTTTCTCCACATGACATCTAAAAAGGATTTCCTTACATTCTAGATACATTTATTACAAGGTGGAAAAAAGCCATATAATTGGAGGAGCATATACCCTGTATAAATGCATGAAGGCCTGATGAGAGTTTTTTGTGCAGTTGCAAGAATGTAATTTGATTTAGTTGCTACTTTCTGAATTCTTGAATGGTTGAAAGATAGAGACTAACCTTTGAAATACTCACTAATCCTAATATTTTATTTCTGTAGTTTTTCTTGGCANCTTTCTGAATTCTTGAATGGTTGAAAGCTAGAGACCAACCTTTGAAATACTCACTAATCCTAATATTTTATTTCTGTAGTTTTTCTTGGCATTTGACTACTGAAAGCATATGTGTCTTCAAACATACATGTTCTGCGAATACTGTAAGGTTTCTTTCTTTTCAATCATTTCTATATAAAATAAATTTTGACAGACTTTCTAGCCTCTCTGATTGTATCATATAAGAAGACTAAATAAGGAAGCATTTTAGTATGTAAGATACAATTATCCATGTGATATGGATAAATGGAGTAACTATAAGGAAAAGGCGGAGGTCCACCAAATTTTCCTCGCAAAATCCCCAAGCATTCACATTTTAATATATGTTTTAGATTACAGCATTAAAAATACTTTTAAATAAAATAAGTATTTTTTTTTGCTCCTCACTATTACAATCCCATATGAATGGATTTACCAGAATTTACAGTTTATGGAAAGAAGGGCTGCATTCCAGGTAAAAATTTCTAATAATAAAAAGTCTTTTCTGTTATATGTTGCTTTAAGAGACTTTCCAGGTCATACCTGGAAGTCCCCCTCTTAACAGATATGTTATTTGGCACTGTGGACATTTCATATATCCAGTATTATAATTAATTCCAGCCTCACCACCATGTTGGAGTAGGTCAGCCTTATTCAATTTTCAGCTACATGGCAAAGCTCATAACACAGATTATATAGTTTGGGGAATTTTGACAATTGAGATCAGGTTGGTGCCCAGACAGCTGGGCTAGGTGATTTTCAAGGCCATCCCAGTTCTGTTATTTTGAATTATTTCCAGTCATGCACTTATACTGTGGAATGTACGCTCAATTGCATTGATTCCTATGTTTATTCCCATGAACAGGCAAATCTCAGATCCAACATGGAGAAGTTAATGTGTGCTATTGCTGAAATAATGCATCCATATTGTTACCCGTGATACTATGGCAACCAATAAATTTAACAAGCAAACAAAATATTGTACAATGCAGACACTAGCAATTAGAGAGCAAGAAGATAAAGAATATTATAAAATTTGGGATTTATTTTATTAATGGTTAGACAAGAAAATAGAGAAGTAAATTATATTATAAAAAGGAATAGTATAATATGTAAGATAATATGATGTAATGATGTTATATAACTGAACACAATGAAATGAATTGTATGTTTTCAGATTTGTTAAAACTTAGATTTGCTCGGAAAGAAATATGTGAATTTATAATTGAATCTAATAATGATAATAATACAATACAATATAATATGTATAGTTTACTTATGTAATATGAATATAAGTTTGGAACGGGAAGACTGTTGATATGATATTGCACAAAAGAAATGTACCAACCAACATGCTGTATTTTGGATGATGCTTTTATGTTGATGTTTTATGTTTGTTAGTGTTTGTCTTTAAAAAGTAAAAAAAATATTTTACAAAAAAAATATTGTACATTGCCCAGAGCCCCTCTCTGAGGAAAATGGGCAGTTAAGAAATAGGAATAGCTATGTAGCTAGCTAGTTAGCTAGAGATAACAGAAATGATATGGATAGATAAATAGATAGATAGATAATTAGATTAGATTAGAGATATAATTTTTTCTTACTTCAAAGAAAGGTAGTAAGTAAAGTTGGAGAAGGCTATTGTAAAATTTCTGAAACTGGATTGTGATTCCTGTATTCACAAGCAAATTTGATGGGCAAGAGGGTTTGCATGCGTAAACCAGGATCTTTGCCAGAATATGCTCCCATTCTGCCTAGATAAGTATTTGTCCAGGCAGAGCAATAACATTAATCTGATGGGGTAATGCTCAATCCATTTATCCCACCCCCATCTTCAATACTAATTGCATGCTCATTTGCCTCATTGCCTCTTTTGAATCCTTCCCTCCATCAGTCATGGATGTAGTGTTAGAGGGATAAACTTCTGGAACTGTATACAACTGTTTGGTTGCACATGGTACACAACACTATGGTATGGAAGGAGTCAATAGGGAACCTGTCTTGATGAAAAAGAATACATTGTAGCTTGGAAACTTTCTATGGTATCTGGATAGAGAGGAAGGCAGGTTGTTCCTTCAAAGTGAGAGTTGGATATAGCTCTTTGAACAAATAATAAAGATGGCATTTTTCAGGAGAGGTGAAGCTTGGATGCTACTGCAAACTTTATTGCTGCTCTCCTTAAGCTTAGTGCTTTTATTGGGGGCACGTTAAAGTAGAGGTTGGGGCCACATACAATATCCATTTGGGTCATCAGAGTGGATGGGATAAAAAAATCTGGATTTTTTTTTAGACTTTAAGAGGCTTTAAGGAGCAAAAATGATGCTTTAATACCCTTGCAGAAATGACAATGTTCATTTCATATTTTAGAACTCCTGAATCCCCTTCTCAAAATTTTTACTCTACTTGGCTTCTGAATAGTACAGTAACTGCTGTTATATACACTGCTGAAAAAAATAAAGGGAACAAAAAAATAAGACATTCTACATCTGAATGAATGAAATGTTCTTATTAAATACTTTGTTCATTACATAGTTGAATGTGCTGACAACAAAATCACACAAAAATTATTAATGGAAATCAAAGTTAGTAACCCATAGAGATCTGGATTTGGAGTTACACTCAAAATTAAAGTGGAAAAAAACACTACAGGCTGATCAATTTTGATGCAATATCCTAAAACAAGTCAAAATGAGACTCATAGTGTGTGTGGCCTTCAAATGCCTGTATGACCTCCCTACAATGCCTGGGCATGCTCCTGATGAGGTGGCGGATGGTTCTGAGGGATCTCCTCCCACACGCGACTAAAGCATCCCCAACTCCTGGACAGTCTGTGGTGCAAACATGGTGTTGGTGGATGGAGCGAGACATGATGTCCCAGATGTGCTCAATTGAATTCGGTCTGGGGAACGGGAGGAGCCAATCCATAGCATCAATGCCTTCGTCTTGCAGGAACGCTGACACACTCCAGCCACATGAGGTCTAGCATTGTCATGCATTAGGAGGAATCAGGCCAACTGCACCAACATATGGTCTCACAAAGGGTCTGAGGATCTCATCTCGGTACCTAATGGCAGTCAGGCTACCTCTGGCGAGCATGGAGGGCTGTGCGGCCCCTTAAAAAAATGCCATCCCACACATTACTGACACTGCCAAACTGCTCATGTGGAGGATGTTGCAGGCAACAGAACGTTCTCCACAGATCTCCAGACCCTGCTCACATCGTCACATGTGCTCAGTGTGAACCTGCTTTCATTCTGTGAAGAGACAGGGCACCAGTGGTGAATTTGCCAATCTTGGTGTTTTTGCAAATGCCAAATGTCCTGCATGATGTTGGCTGTAAGCACAACCCCACTGTGGATGTCGGGCCCTCATGGAGTCTGTTTCTGACCTTTGAGCAGCCACATGCACATTTGTGGCCCGCTGGAGTCATTTTGCAGGGCTCTGGCAGTGCTTCTCCTATCCTCCTTGCACAAAGGTGAAGGTAGCAGTCCTGCTGGATTGTTGTCCTCCTGCCAGCCTCCTCCACGTCTCCTGATGTCTGACCTGTCTCCTGGTAGTGCCTTCATGCTCTGGACACTACGCTGACAGACACAGCAAACCTTCTTGCCACAGCTTGCGTTGATGTGCCATCCTGGATGAGCTGTACTACCTGAGCCACTTGTGTGGGTTGTAGACTTTCATTGCATTCAAAAGTGACCAAACCATCAGCCAGAAAGCATCGGAACTGAGAAGTGGTCTGTGGTCACCACTGCAAAAACACTCCTTTATTGGGATGTCTTGCAAACTGCCTATGCTTTCCACTGTTGTCACTACAACAGCATGTGAAATTGATTGTCAGTCAGTGTTGCTACCTAAGTGGACAGTTTGATTTCACAGAAGCGTGATTGACTTGGAGTTACATTGTGCTGTTTAAGTGTTCCCTTTATTTTTTTTGAGCAGTGTACATCCATCACAATTTCCTGGCTGTACAAATTGGAATGCTAACCCGTCCAGTCAATATTTATTGCACATAATAAATAAAGTCAAGATGGGAAGGAATATTCAAAGAGTTTCAGACTTAATAACTTTATAAAGCAAGCAGAAACCTCCACTGCACTATTTAAAATGAAATTAGGGCCAGATTATTGTTGGTAGATAAAATGAAAAGGTGAATTTTGAGCAGCTGAATTTTCTTCTTGCAGATATGTTCCCAACTATTAGAAGTCCCGTTTCTACTTTTGCTTTGTCTTCATTTACACTCAGTTTGTAAGCTCTTACCAAAGCTAGCTTGTCCACACAAGGCAGAAAGCCACAAACAAGTTTTGATCGTGATTTTGGTTTGCATGCCAAAACCATTAGACTTGGACAACTCTGGCAGAACAAATTCCTACTCTGCTTGGATAAACAAATAGGAGAATCTGGAACATGGATTTACAGGGTAATAACTGTATTTATCCACAGTAGGTAAAAGTTTGTCCTGTCCAGTCATTTCTGACTTTAGGGGGTGGTGCTCATCTCCTTTTCTTGGCCAACAGAGCCAGCATTGTCTGAAGACATTTCCATGTTCAGGTGGCGGGCATGACAATATGCCAAGGTGCATGGAACACTACACCCCCACTATAAGCAAGAACATTCAAGGCAGATGCTAGATGAGGAAATTCTGATCCAAGATGAATGTTGAACAAGAAGTGAGAATCATCTCAGAAGTGAAATACCAGCTTCAGAAATTGTACAAAACTATGCATCTTTTAAAGCCTTTAAAATTCACTGTTTATTTCAAATGAAATATGCAAGGTTCTCTTATTTTTAATTGAATATATAGTTTAAATTCAATAAAAAATAAGATGTGTATTTGTTTCTTGCCTAACCCCTATGTTTAAGAAGGCTGTCCTGCTATTATTATTGTTTCTGTGTAATTATAGCTACCATCTTAAATGTACATTGCTTTATTTTAAATTTTTAAATGATGGCTATACAAATCTAAAATAGAAAAAAAACATTCTTTGTAACTTTGAAGAATTATCATGATGGATGCTCAGAGTTTGTATTTATATCCTACTTACAAATAATGTTCAGAGCAGCTATACATTTTACAAAACAGGAGTATTAAAACAATTCAATGAGTAGTAAAAGTTACAGGAGGGCTCTGTTATCCAGTTTAAGATCTCCTTTTCACTAGAAACCTCACTGTGTCATCTCAGATCATAAAATGAACAAAGGGCAGTAAGCAGTCTTAAGAATCATTGAGAAGACTGTGAGATGTAATAATTAAATAATACTATGAATCATGCAGTGAGTTGAATCCAGAGTTGGCTCTCGTTTGATCAGCTTCTTTCATTAAAGAGAATTGGAATCCTCTTGATGGAGAGATGATATAGGTTGTGATTTTCACTGATTTTTCTGAAATGCTTGGTGTTCTCTGAGTAAGTTGTTTTCTTACAGATGTTTCATTACCAAACTATTTAGATGAGCACAAACAAATGCAGCAACCCTGGACACCAGGGAAAGGAAACCGATCATATACAACATCTTCCAATAAAATGGATACCCATCTTATACAACATCATCAAAAAATGCCTGATCACTCAGCCCACTGCAAGACAACCACCCAAGCTATGAAAAGAATAATGCTACATATATTAAAAACATTTAAGAAACTACCAACAGACTATTACAACCACATGGCATCACCATAACACACACATTAACTAAAGCCCCACAAAACATCCTAAGTAAAGCAAAAGATCCAGCAGCCCAGAAGGAAAAATAAGAGTCATCTCCTACAACTTACAAAGTAAGGACTGAAACAGCCACTATGTTGGACAAACAAGCAAAAGTCTAGCAGAGTGCATCCATGAACACATACTAGTATCACAGAATACTGATGAAAACTCAACTTCACAACACATGGACAGACTTAGCTATAGTTTCAGATGGAAAACTGAGAGTAACCTATACCAAGCCAAGCACTAGAGGATTTCTGGAAGCCTGCCATGTGGACAAATCAGCCATCAACAGGTACATAGAGGTAAACAACATCTGCATATCATTTGAAAGAGATAGTCAAAAAGCCAAAAAGGAAACAAAAAGACCAAAATATCTCCTCAGCAGCAATCAATACTCAGATGATCATATATTAACACCAAAATTAATACTGTATCAACAATCATGAAGTAAACAATACATCAATATAGGAACTGCTAACTCAGACAAACAAGCTAAACAACAGCCTAATCAAAGAACCACCAAGAGCAATCCTACGAACACTGACAAGGTAGCATGGATGGTGTCATCTATCTTAAAATGAAACATTTGCAAGAAAATAACCAAATTCAGAGAGCACAAAAGTCTCCACAGTTCAACCGTGAGCTACACATATTTTCTTCTATCAGTATTAATTTCTCCCCTTTGTAGCCTTCAGCTCCCGATACAATTGTATCTACTTTGCTGAAGTATCCCCAATATATATATTTATTTATATATTTATATATTGTCTTTTTTTGTCTCAAAATATTTTTCTCCCCTTATAAATGATAAAAGGATTTTCATAGCATAATCCAGCTGAGAATGAGGTGAAATAAACCCTGTTTTCAATACAGTTGAATATATATTTTGGGATGATAATGATAAGATGATTCTAGGAGATGACATAAATTGCTAGTGGGCAAATGACATCAAGCTGATGCTTGCAGCACAAAGTATAAGCCACAATGGACAGGATATAAATAAGTTTTAGTAGAACACTATATAAATCGCCATTTTTCAATGGATTATAGGGGAGGAAAAGAAACAAAAACATATTCTATTTCTTCTTTCATCTGCCTTTCTAGAAAGGGGGTCTGGTTGACTACAGGAAGAAGAAATTAGTGAAAATGATCCCCCTCTTTTTCCAGAGAGAGGTCTCATTAATCTTAGTCCATTCCATCCACCAATTTCTGTTGTCTGTGGAAGGGCAATTCCAATCCCTTAAAGCACTGTGAATTGGTCAATATTCTGCCATTCTAAATCAAGCTGTACAATTTTTCTAATTCATTTTCTTTCTAATTCTAGAAAAGTCTAATTCTATAATTCCAAAGCTAGCAACAGATTCTATATTATTTTGTGTACTTTATAGCAGGGTTCACTAGACTGCGTTTTCATTTTGACCCAATGGTTGGGATACCCTGCATGATGGAACATTCTTTTTATCCTCCTATTGTTCGGGAATCACTGTCTATCTTATCACCCAATTGTTCTTTTTAGTTTGCACAACACAGATGTATGGTCAGCTGACACTGGCAATTACAAGTGGATGGTTGCAAATATCTATATATAAATTTCATTAACTTGAGGCATATTGACTCAGTAGAATAATAATATTTTTAATATAACATTATGGTTATGAATAACTTTGTTGTACCACTCTACAAAGCTTTAGTAAGATCACACCTAGAAAGTGCATCCAGTTCCGGTCACCACACTATTAAAAAGATGTTGAGTCTCTAGAAAGAGTGCAGAGAAGAGCAGAAAAGATTATCACGGGTCCAGAGGCTAAAACATATAGAACAATTGCAAGAACTGGGCATGTCTAGTTTAGTGAAGAGAAGCACCAATAATGGCATGATAGCAGTGTTCCAATATTTGAGGGGTTGTCACAGAGAAGAGAGGGACAATCTATTTTTCAAAGCACCAAAAAACTAGATAAGGAGCAATAGATGGAAACTGATCAAGAGATTCAACCAAGAAATAAGGAGACATTTTCTGATTGTGAGAACAATCAATCAATGGAACAGCTTGGGTTCCAAAGTTGTGGGTTCTTCATCACTGGTGGCTTCCAAAAAGAGACTAGACAGCCACTTGTCAGAATGGTATAGGGTCTCCTGCTAGAGCAGGATTTGGACTAGATGATCTACAAGGTCCCTTCCAACTCTTTTATTCTGTATTCTGCATCCATTTAATGATGTTTAGTAGTGTTGAATTGTTCTCACCATGGTATTTCTCTCTGGGGCTTTTGACAAAGCAGGAGCCTTGAAAATATTCATTTTATTGACAGATAAGTGAAGAGCTCCCTTGCTGTAGTGAAAGCCCCAATTTTATAAAAACTTTGCCTCATAAATAATTGTACACTTGAAAGAAGACAACTATTATGTGAGTTGTCTATAATTATATTTTGGGGCTACAAAAAGAAGAGTTAACTACATTATGACACATTTTTAGAAATGTGTACATTTTAGGGACCTCATATTGTCTGATACCAAGTACTATTGCTATATTAACATCTCATTAAAATGAGAATGGTTTGTCAGAACATATTCACATCTGTGCAAATGTAAGAACTCCTGTTTGTTCAACAAGGATTGCATTTGTGTGCAAGAATCAAATTAAGGTCTTTCCTTTGAAATTAAGCATTGTTCAAAATAGATTTTTAAAAATATTAGTATACTTCATTGACGTATATACCTCATCTAGTAGATAATCTTCATCAAGGCTTTCCATACTCTAATCCATATGTTGGAGAACATTTAGTTTGATTGTGTTATTCCCAAGTTATTGGCAAGCAGGTTTTGGATTTAAGTATCAGTGCTTTTAACTTTTCATAAGATTGTATTTCATAGTCATATTCTCACTGACATGAAAATCATTACCCATGTAATTTACAGTTGCAATGCATATCCTACCACAGAATATCTGTATGTGTGGAAACATGTTTATGACAGTTTCCATATCATAAAATTAGTTCCTTTAGGGATAGAACCTGCTGAGAAATATGCTTCAGGGGGATGAATTTTTTTTGCTATTTATTTTTAATCATTTCAAGTGTTACATTATACTGCCAATTTCTGATATTGTTCGAGGGATTAAAATAAATCACATTAAAAAGTTAAACATGCAATATCAAAACTCTATATAAAGTAGCAATAAAATAATTTTTAAAAAGGCAGAAGTCCATTTAAAAATGTGTCATAGAATCATAGGATTGTACAGTACTGTTGAGATCTTCTAGTCCAACTCAATGCACTGTACAGAAATCTCAGATTATCCCAGACTGTCCAACATTTGCTTGAAAAGCTCCAGTGACTGATCATCCATGAATCCTGGAGACAAGTCCTTCCACTGTTTAATAACTCTCACAGTCAGTACATTCCCCATTTCAAGTTTAAATTTACTCCGGTAAAGCTTAAAAAAAGCGAAGTATGGTTTTAGCAGCCTTAAGCCCCTGTCACACAGCACCAATGGATGGAAAGAGGATGTAAAATGGAGAGAAACACTTGCCATCCATTGGTTGCCATATGGTTAACACGATGCAATCGTTCTGTACTCACTGCGTCCGTTCATACTCTCTATCCGTCCAGCATCCGTCTGCTGAACATTTCTCTGCTCAAAAAGTTTTTGAGCTGCACAAAACTTTTTTGAGCGGAAAATGTCTCAACGCATCGTTTTACATCCGCTACGCATACGGGAAACATGCCCGTTATACGTCCGTAGTCATCCGTTACACATCCAGTATTCCGTAGGCATCCGCTTGTATCTGGCGAAATTCGCATCCGCTCCAGCGGAAAACGGACACAGGGAGGAAGTGAAACGCAATGTGGAATGGACATGCAGCATTAGAGTAGCACGCCGTAGGAAAGGATGAAAGCGATGCAGCTCGCATACAAGCATTAAAACGGAAAAAACGTTCGTAATAGGGGACGTATTCTGGATATTAGGATGTCTGGAGGAGCCTAGAGGATGCAAAAGGACACTAGCGGAAAACCTTATTTCCTATAAAAGGGGGAGGAAATCACTGGATCTCACTTTCAGTCACCAGCCCTGCGGTGCAGACTCTCTCAGCCTTCATCTTGCTCTTGCTCTTCCACAGCATCCATTCATCTCCACCATGGATCATCGCACACTCTTGTGTAGCCGCCATCGTTCTACAACAGTGCGAAGCCCTCTACACAGCGTTTACACGAACGAAGAAAGGAGGCGTCAAGAAGTGTCTGGGTCCGAAATAGATCACGAGAAGAGCAGAGGTACGGACTGTATAAACAAGCTGATGGTGGAGCTGAGGAACGAAGACACTCGTGCATTCCAGAACTTCAGTGAGGATGCTGCCAGCTATGTTTGACAAAGTTGTGAGTGGGTGAGAACACTGGTTAACCAAGGCAAACACCAACTTCCAGCCCAGCCTGGACCCTGGGCTCAAGGTGGCACTGACTCTGTGCTACCTGGCCTCTGGGACCACCTAAAGGAGCATGCAGTACGCCTGGAGGGTGCCTACACACACCATCAGCATTGTGGTCAGAGAAGTGGTGCAGGCCAGTATCCAAGAATACCTGCAGGAGGTCCTCCAGTGCCCCTCCACTGAAGAAGGCTGGAGAAAGTTTGCAGAGCAGTGGTTTCAGAGTGGAACTCCCCCACACCGTTGGAGCATAGATGGCAAGCACATGGCTTGCAAAGTTCAAGCCAACTCAGGTGCCACTAATCACATACATAGGGGCTCTTCAATATGCTCACTCTTTATCGCGGCTATGAATCGAATGATCTACATTACTTAGACTACTCTGAAGTGCTTCAGCAAGGTGGATCATGTCTTGGCCCAGGTATACAACGCCAGTCACCTCAAGGAGGGCGGTGCAACTCCATCATTGGGCTTCCCAGATCCAACCCCTGCCCAACGACACACAGATGTGCCCTACTTCATCATGGGGGATGAGCCTTCTCCCTCAGAACCTTCCTCATGAAGCCTCACAATTTCCAATGCTCACCGTGAAGAGAGGACTTCAACTACACGGCTGTCCAGGGCAAGGCGGGTGGTGGAGAATGATTTTGGCATCCTGGCCAACCAGGTCCAGGTACTTCTCACCACCATGCAGCATCACCCGGAGACGTGAGGAACATCGTGGAAGCTTCTGCATCCTGCACAATCCATGCTCACCGTCACGCCAGTTTTGCAGAACAGGCTCGTGGACCTCCAACAAGGCATGGGACATGGAGCCTGGGAATGGAGGGGCGATACCTGATAGATACTGAGGATGTGCAAGGCCCAACAGATTCACGTGAAGGGAAGAAGCAGCTCAACCTCCTGAAACACTGGTGCAACTCCCAGCTGGAGCAGTGGAGTGGCAAGACAGGATGATAGATGCTTAATGGATGCTTCCTTGAGCCTTGTCTCATCACAGATGATGAGATTGTGCCATGTATGTTGAGTGGCCTACAATGACACAGGCATTTAATAAAGAGTTGTGTTATGTTGAAATGTGTTGATCAATGAATAAATGTTATTTGATAATAAAGGGCCATAGTGAGGCACCTGGGAGGGTGGACCATACAGTCCCACTATGCTTGCACTGGAGGCTTATCTATCCACTGCTATCCTTCCCATCCCACATGCTATACCATCCAAGGCTATCCTGCCCATCCAAAGGTATCCCTGCCTCCCACATATTTACCCTCCCACAGGTATCCCTGCCCATCCCACAGATTCCCTGCCCATCCCCTGCTATCCTTACCCATCCCACAAGCATGCAAAGGCTTAAACATTTCTAAAAGTTTCCACCAAGCATTTATTTACGAAAAGAACTGAACCAAGTGTGTGAAGCAAAGATAAATTTTATAATAACAAATGTAAAAGCAAAATGACCCAAGTAAAGTGTCCCAAGGAAAGATAAAGTCAACAGGTAGCAACCAGTCTCTGGCACTCTTCTCAGTCACTCTGAGGCATGGCCATAGTCTCAGGGGTGAAGGGTCCGGTGCTGTGTAGGTGGCTGCTGCTGAGTGCTGGTCTGAGGTGCCATTGGGGTGCCGGCCCAAGAGGACAACAGGGGACGGGGTGTGGAGGAAGCTTCAGAGAGCTGGCTCAGTCCTGTGATGTTGAGAGCCCCTCCTCAATGAACATGGGGTGTCAGTCCAAAACTGATGACAGATGTTCTGAGGCCGGGCTTGGCTGTGGGTGGAGGAAGGAGGAGTGTAGTGGGGCTGTCTGGTCTGCAGGTGAGCGAGGTGAGGCGTGGGTGGCATCTGTGGTGTGGGTGGCATCTGTGGCATGGGTGGCATTTGTGTGTCAGTGGCATCTGTGGCATCGGTGCATTGGTGTTCGATGAATCTGTGCCTGGACTGGGGAAGGGCTGCCGTGTTGCTGGAACTCCTGGTAGCCGTAGCCTTGGTAGTTAGGGCCTGTGGAAAGCCTTGGAAGGGCAGTGACATCACTGGGTGGAGGAGCAGGCCTGGACTGGGTCGGAAGCAGGTTCAGCTGGGCTGGAGGTTGTGCAGAAGACGGTGATCCTCTCCTTTATCACTGGTACTGTGATTGGACATGCCATGAGGGTCTGGTTGACGTAGGTGAGGAAGGGCTTTCGTTTTGAGGAGTGTATTGTCAGTGTGTACCAGCGGAAGAGGAGATCGATACACTGCTTGTTGATGGTGTCCCCTGATCTCCAGCAGCGACAGTGTGGCTCTGTCCCTCCGGTCTGGCTCTCGCCTGCTTTCTGTGGAGGTGGAGCTGGGGGTGGTGTGGCTTGTCTCTGGTGGAAGTGCCCTCTCTTGCTCCCACTGCGTCCTGGCGTCCTCCACGTGCTCCGCCACAGTGAGTGCAGCTGTCGGGAGGTGTCTCTCATGTGGGCGCTCACAGATACCTGCCGGACACAGGACTGACTCTTGACCGAAGAGGACTGGATCTCTGTGGGCTGCTGAGAGAGAGGAGACATAGGCTGCTCCGGTGGCAGATCTCACCCCAAGAAGCTGCACTTGGCCATCAACGTAGGTCCCCGGTCGGTGAGCTTGACGTGGCCTAGCGCAGACTTCTTGAGGTGCAGCTTCCCGTACCAGGTGTGCATGTGCTTCCACCACCCGAGGAGGACCTCTGAAGTGTGCCAGGCTCTCGCCTTCTCTCTCCAAGATGCCTGCTCCTCTTGGTTTCTCGAGAGAGCTGTGTCCCTTCCGCCATAGGACTCATTCTCCCTCAGCCATTCGAGCACCTCATCCTCATGTTCCTCTTTCGATGGAGTTTGCTCCCTCCCGTTCTTGCATATGCCTCTTCCTCCCTCTGCAGGGCCATCTGGGCCCTCATCAGAGGGGCTTCATGGTTCCAGGGGCTGCTCCACCACACACCACCACCACAGCAACACAACAGTAGCAGCAAAAGCAGCACTAGCAGACCAGCAGCACAGCAGGACAGTATCAGCAGCCAGAGTAAGCACCAGCAGGACCAGCATGACCAGGAGCACCAGCAGGACCAGCACACCAGGACAGCACCAGCAGAGTAACACCAGCAGAACACCAGCACCAGGAGCAGCACCAGCAGACACCAGCACAAGCAGAGTCAGCACCAACAGCAGAAGCCCAGAGAAGCAGAGTCAGCATCAGGGGTAAGGTGGTGGCCTTGTCCTTCTTGCCAGGGCTGGCAAGCAGTAGCCACAGGCTTCTCTTCTTCCCATGGTTTGTTGGCTGGAGATGTTTCTGGCAGCAGGTTTCTCTGAATGGTGACCTGCTTGCGACTGCATCCTTTTATATCCGCGGGATGACATAATGCATCCTCCTCGCATGCGCAGTGAATGCTTTGCATCCGCTAGGCATCCACTAGGCATCCGCTAGGATTCTGTGATGCATCCGCTCGGCATCCGCTAGGTGTCTGCTCTGCATCCGTTCCTTCGCTGCGCGCTCCGCTTTGCTGTGCTCCCCCGGAAGCCTGCAGATGTGCCATCCACTTCCATCTGCTTCCATCCGCTAGGCTTCTGTGGAGCATTCGCTTTACATCCTGGCTACATCCTCCCCTCCGTTTCCTTTCCGTTGTTGTCCGCTCTGTTTAGCAAATTATGGGGCACTTTGAGAGCGGATAACAATGGATGGAACATTTTCTCCTCCGCTGTGTCCTTTTTACATACTTTTTGCATCCGTCGGCCTATGTGACAGGCCCTTTAGAAACTTAATAAAGAGATTATGCTTCCTGACTCAGCTGGGAAAGGATTTCAAAAGAATGGAGAGTAAACACAACCTTTCCTTCTCAAATTATTTCAGTGAATAAGATGGAGAGCAGGGAAAGTACTGGTAGTAGGCTCTAAAAATAAGAAAGCATTTCTATTTCTATCTGAAAAGATGTTGTCAGCCAATACAACCAGCTGGGATGTTAAGTTTTTTATTAAATACATTTCCAAATTTGGCACAAGGTCAGTTCTGTATATAGGTTCTTTGTAGTGGTTTCTAATGAATGCATTATGGTTTTAAGACTGGTTTCTTCCAAGAAGGGATAATGTTGGCCAATCAGTCAAAGTTCCATTTGGGAAAGCTGAAGATTTGGATATATACCTGCTCCTTCATGACCATGATCTCATCCATAGCAAACAGTTCTCTCTGTATGTGACCTTCACAAAAAGCAACTGTTTTATCTGAACTGGGTTTCAATGTATCATCCTTTAATAAGACATTATTATTCTTTGCCCACTGCAAGTCTATGTCCAGGGAAGGCATATAATTACTGAAGATATAATCTACTTATGGTTTGGATATCATATGATAATACTGTTCACCTCTTCTAATGATCTTTCCCACTAGTTTCAAGCAGATAAAGAAAAGCTCTGAAGACAGAGTAAGAGCCATATGCTAGTTCCCATTTTGAAGTGCTATTTATTGCATTGCTTTGCATTACCATGTGAGAGTCTTTGACAGGCTGTCATTCCTATTAGAAAAAAGAACTGCATTCCTAGTTCTTGCTTATAGCATTGTGAGTGATGCCACGTTAGGTTTGCATTTTGGAGATACTTTTGGATTAGCAAGCCAAAACCTTAGACCAGAGGTCTCCAAACTTGGCAACTTTATCATAGCTGGCTGGAGAATTCTGGGAGTTGAAGTCTACAAATCTTCAAGTTGCCAAGTTTGGAGACCCCTGCCTTGGACAGCAAGATCTCTGTAAGTATATGTGTACCATATAAGGGTCTACTCTATGTCTGTTTACACTTTATTCAGTATATTCAGAGATCATGCTTGTAATATAAATAAAGGTCATTGAGCTAAAATGTAACAATCTATCTGGTATTTCAAATACCAAGATTACCTTAATCCTTCTTTGCCATATCTCTGTTGAGATTTGTAATGAAAGGGATCTCAACATCTAGACCCTATTAAATATTTCTCCAGTAGAACCATACATGCATTGAAGACAAATCGATACCCACATTCACAAAAACTTCCTGGTTGACATTGGGCCTCTTTTAGCTAAATGTGTCTCACAGGGTTGTTGTGCAGAAAAAAATGGGAGAAGGCAGAATTATTTGTTTCACTTTGGGCTCTTGAAAGAAAGATGGAATAAAACACTTAACAAATTCCAGAAAAAATAATTTTCCTTCATTTTTAAAAGGCAGCAAAAAGTTCTGCAATCTTGAACTGCAAAACTTAAAAATAATGTTGTTGAGAAGGGAGTATAGATGTCCCTGCTTAGAGCTGAAACAATTTAACCACATATAAAAGTCTATTCAAAAATTTCTTATATTCTATTAGTTTGGAATCAAAATTTTGTCTTTTCTTTAGTTTGGATGATATTTAAGAACTTTGGATTTTCTTAGTTTATGATGTGTTTGAAGCCTAAACTATTTTGTAAGCCATTGGAACGTATCATTTGCACATACAGTTAAACATTAAATGCCATTCCATGCCAAAAATTACATACCATGTTATGAGAAATATATGTTTGATAATTATCTAATTTCTTTTGAAAACCATCTTAAAAGTAAAATAGTAGCTGTTAAGTACAGATATGGACTATTTAGTAAATATTTAAATATTTGCAGACTGTCTAGGGAATATTAAATATCAAAATTTAAAGACATGGTAATTTGGCTCTAGTATGATGGCAAATCATAGTACAATTTACAAGTTCAGTTAGATATACAGCAGACAAAGGACAAGAGGGGACTCCCTAAAATGAACTGCTCATATATTATATTTAAAAAATAAAATTTTTAAGAAGCTCTGCCACTTAAAAAGATTACCTGCTTCTATTACCTAAGCATCCTTTGAGTTTAAAGGTAAACACTGTATTTGAGGGGGGGAACAACTCATACTGCCAGTAAAATATCCATCCTTTTGTATTATTAGCACAACTACAGAATATGTAATTGTGTTTTATGAACAGCAGTATGAATGATTGGCCATGAATCATTCATACTGTTGGAATGGAATAGAAAATTTAATATTAGTTCCTAATAATATGGCTTGCACATAAAGCATATCTTTAAAAACATCTCAAATCTTTGTGCTGTGGATATGTACGACTCTAATTCCATTATAATTTAGTTTTACAAATTAAGTTTTTTCTTGTGTGGATCTCAGAGGGAGGTTTTCAGATGTAAATGAGATTTAGGCTAGGCTTTTGAAGCTAGGCTTTTGTTGAAGGAAAAGTCTTCTCAAACTGAATTTGATTACTAGTATAGGTGGACACATCCATATAGTTTTTATGAAAAAGATATTTATATCTTGTTTCATTGTTGTGGGATAACTACAGCTTATAGTCCTAGAAGTTCCTAGTAGCTTGTTAACTGAGTATCAACCAGGGGATCTGTTTAACTTTTTTGAGATCAACTAAGGCAGGGGTGTCAAATTTGTGGCCCACAGCCCGGATGCATCCTGTGCTGGCTCCGCCCCCACCCGGTTTAGCAAAAGGGAAAAAAGTCCTGATACATCACATGATGATGCCATGACGACCCNGAGATCAACTAAGGCAGGGGTGTCAAATTTGTGGCCCACAGCCCGAATGCATCCTGTGCTGGCTCCGCCCCCACCCAGTTTAGCAAAAGGGAAAAAAGTCCTGATACATCACATGATGATGCCATGACGACCTAAGTTTGACACCCCTGAACTAAGGTCAGCTAGGGACTTTCTCTTGCAGTGACTTGCTGTCACATTCAAGGTAGGCCAGGTCAGGAATAAGACATAATGACAACTTATAAGACAAATGAAAGCAAATATACAAGTCCCAGGATAATATTGCAAGATCCAATTTGGGTTGATCACCAGGACCAGGGTTTTAGTCTTCCAAGCTTTCAGACTCATGCTAGAGCCTGTCCTCAGAGAACTTCTCTCTACTGGAATCACAGTAAAATGATTTTACTATTAGAACTATTAGAACTCTACTTTCAAGAACCTTGAAAGTCTGAGAGCATTTTTCCTTCCCTTCTTCAGATACCAAAGAGAATTAAGACAGGGTAAGTTTAAACCTCCCCCTCACACACACATACACATTGCCTTTTTTCCCTCAAACTTTACCAAGGTTCTCTGTATAACTTCCCCAAGATTATTTACCAACTTGATTTTCAGTTATTTTAATGAGTTTAATATGTATGAGTGTTTGGTTTCAACCCTCTTGTTCCTGATCTTACATTAGCTGCTTAGAGTAACATTTTGTGAGTTTAGTGGCTGCATAAATCCTATTAAAAATGTATGTATAGGTTTCTATTCTTTAAAAAAAAGTTAAGAAAGACCTAGAAGTACTAATGGAATACATATGAAATAAAATAGCACTATTGTGCAGATAATTATTAACATGATTATTTTGTTATGCAGCCAGTCCTGGTGCTGATGGGAGAACTGAATGAGATTGGGGACATGTGAGGAAAGGGATGGTCTCCTGCAGCAATATTTTGCCTACCAAAAATAATATACCAAATTTTTAAAAGAAATTGTAAATTTTAAAACAGTCCTGTGAGAAATTCCAGTCTCTTCTGACTTTCCAATACTTCAGTAGAGAAAAGAATTCCAGCTACCTTTGCAGTTAATTTATGGTGCTTTGCAGATGTATATAAACCTTAGCCAAAGTACATGGATCACCTATGTTAAGCTATGTGGAAAAGACAAACTGGGATTTGATGATAAAAACATCAGTGATTAGACATTTTACATGTACTGCCTGTGCATAGCAGTCAATCAGGCAGGGAAAAATTATGTACAGATAAACATTTCTCTTCCTAGAATTCTTGCAGATATCCTTTAGGCCTCCAGACATTGATATTGTCAAGAAACTTCAATTTCTTGATTGCAAGAACAAAATATCTGACACAGATCTTTCCTCATTAGGGAGGGAAAACAATTATGCAAAGCAAAAAATATTGCATCTCTTCCATCTGAAAGTCACTTGACCAACAAAAGAAGTAGAGATGCTGAACAGACAATACTGAGAAGGCCACATAAGGTCTTTCCTTGTTCTTAATATCAGAAATAACTCTTTAACATCTGTTTTATTCCCAGAAATTTTTCCGTAATTGAAGGTGTAAGAGTCTAGACCAGGAGTCTCCAAACTTGGCAACTTTAAGACTTATGGACTTCAATTCCCAGAATTGCCCAGCCAGCGTGACTAGCTGAGGAATTCTAGAAGCTGAAGTCCTCAAATCTTTTTTTTTAAATTTTTTTATTGATTTTAAAACAAACATAAACAAACATAACATAAAAACATAGACCATCTTCCATATATATACATACAGAGTGCTGGTTGATTTACATATTATTTTGTGCAACCA
>BHFT01013843.1:0-22325 GCA_004320025.1 Laticauda laticaudata | reverse complement strand
AGCTTCCTTCGGGTATTATCCCACGTCATTGTAGTGCTTTTAAAGTTGTAGCAACGTTTCAGCAGAATCTCATCTCTGCCGAAACGTTGCTACAACTTTAAAAGCACAGCTACAATGACGTGGGATAATACCTGAAGGAATCTGAACAGCATACATGTAAGTACCCACGAAAACTTAGAACAACACACACACATATACACATACTGTTCAGCTTCCTTCGGGTATTATCCCACGTCATTGCAGTTGTGCTTTTAAAGTTGTAGCAATGTTTCGGTAGAATCTCATCTGCCATCATCAGGCAAACTTAAGAAAACATATATACATGTATGTATGTATGTATGTAAAATTACTTATAGCAGAAAATAATGGAAAAAATATATTGCTCAGTTTGATTTTTAAATTAATAAATTTCTGACCATGCATTAGCATTTGTATTGAGAGGATATAAATTTATTCCACTTTGTGTACAGATAATAAAATTATACCACAGTTTTCATTTGCTTCATTAAATAAAGATAATAAGTCTAACCTAGGATCTGGGACAATTGTTTATTTATTTTCTTTATTTGAATACAAACTATTTGCCAAAACTTTGAATTTTTATATAAGACCACCACATATTATATGTACATATGATTTAATTTAGGTACAGCTTTCTTTGCCAAAACCTTGGGCTTATCTCTGGTTTTACTGAATACGACTTTCTTAACATTAGAGACTACCGGTATCTCTGTAGCAACTGCAATTAATGCCTCCTAATTTTAGCTGATATTTGTTTAAATTTGGTTTTGCCCATTTTTGGAGAAGTCCAAAAACAGTTTAGGCACTTGATTTAAATATTTTAAACTGTCTTCAAATCCTAAAAAATACCTGTAGATATTTTGATCAAATCTCATAAATATTAGATATTCAAGTCTTTTTTTTCTGATCGGTTTGGGGATGAAGTATTATGATACACAAAAAAGAGTTTGGAGTTTATCTTTTTTGAACAGCTTTAAAACAATAACAGAATATAATATTTATATCAAATTTAAATCTAGAAAATATTCTGATGTTATAAATATAAGTATTCAATCTTATCACATAAATTGTGAATATTTTATTCCTTCTTTATTTGCCTTGCTGTACCTAATTTTAGTCTCAACTCATGCTTTTCTCTCCATGTGTATAGTTAATCTTCTGTCATATAACTACTTTATACATAGCCAGACGAAGACACTGAAATAAAATAAACAGAAATACAAGCAGAAATAAAAAAATAAACAGGCTAGAGTTCGAATAACTTCCCTAAACAAGATAATTTAATGATTTCCATGAATTAACCTTTGAATAACATTCTTAATATATCCAATAGGTGTAAATTTTTAAGCGCATCTTTAACATTTTAGACATGATTACCTTCAAATAACTGAGGTATTTTATGTTAATTTTGTGCCTGATAAGCTCTGTAATGTACTTATAATTTTTTTCTGTATTAAAATAAATTGTTTTCAATTTAGTAAGATTCACCTGTCAAATCATTAAAGTTCTTAATGAAGATTAAGTGGGCTAAGACTGCAATTAACAAAAACTAGATGGTCATCAAACAAATTAACTTTCATCTGAATTATTTTAAACAGTATTCTTTTAATATTCTTTGGGATATTCTCTAATTTCTGAAGCAAATTAATTTCTAGGAAAAGCAAAAATATTGGTGAGAGAAGAGTTTTGTCTGCTTAGCAGCCATTTGCAATCACATACATGCAATATTTCACTGAGTGTTTGATGTTGGAAAGTCTTCTGGTAAGCCACAGATTTTCTTCTGCCATTTATTAATTTTTCTAATGTTTGACTTTTGCAGCTTTGGGAAATTATATACAATAATTCTTAGGGCAATCCTAGGAAAATGCTGTTTATGTCAGGAAAGGGAACCAAAACCAGCAAAAATAGGACACAAATATTAAGGAAACAGAGAGCTCACAGAAGGTGGTAATTTGTCACCACCTTCCATCCTTTTTACCCAGTCACATAAAGGAACATCCACAGCTCTTAACTGCATGAATGTTATTACATTTACTTTATCCTAAGGTTACAGTATTTTATGTATTCTTTGCATTTTAATGAACATAAAACATTGCATGTAGTGGTTTAATTACCATGTTTCTCTGACAATACGCCCCCCCCCCATAGGATGGCCCAGCATGTTTTCTAGGCATAAGGTGAAATGAAGCCCCTCCCCCAAAATTTAGACCTATTTAAACCATGCGTTCCCCACCATTTCTCACATCGCTTGAACTATATGAGATGAAGAGAAATGNGGGGAGGGCGGGGGGGGGAACTTGCCTTAAAAAGGGCCCCATGTAGGTAGCCTTGGCTAGAGTACCCCATGGGCAGACTCACCTCTATTGGCCGATAAAAGCGTCCCGCAGGCAGAATTGCCTTGCCATGAAGCCGCTTCTACTGGCTGATAGAAGCTCCCCGAGGACAGAGTCACCAGCCGCTTCTATCGGCTGATAGAAGCGGCCTTATGGCAAGGAGTGGCAGCCCGCGGGCGCTATTAGAAATCGGGGTGGGGGGAAATAGGGCTAACTGAGGGGATGAAGAAGAGCGGCTGGCTCAGGAAGCAGTCATGCAGCAGGAATCTTGAGATTTTCTGATATTTACTGACAACTCAATCGTACGCGATTGAGTTTACAATTGGGAACATGATGCGTAGCCATGCCTCGCCATGAGGCTGCTTCTACGCTTCTATCGGCTGATAGAAGCAGTCTCGTGGTGAGGCGTGGCTGCCTGCAGGGCGCTCTATGCTTCTATCAGCCAATAGAAGTGGCTGGTGACTCTGCCCTCGGGGTGCTTCTAGCAACCTTGTAGCAAGGTGAATGCGTGTGGCATTCTAGGTGGGTGGGTGTGTGGGGGGAGGAAATTAAGTCACCCCTCAAAAAAAAATAAGGCCGGGTCTTATTTTGTGAGAAACACGGTAAGTTGTCATTATTAAGAACAGATTGTTCAAAATTGATGTGATTGAAATTAGTAACTGCTCAAAGTTATTTATTTATTGCATAATGTTTCAACCAGCAAATCTGTAATAAGAAAAACATCATGCTAGTTTCATAATATGACTACACTGGTAATTAAAATCTATTACTTACCTCTATAGTGAAATGTTCTCCTGTTGAACATGTCCTGAAGTACTTTGATCTGGAATATAAACCATCAGTTTTTATAGCAGAATTACTGCTATATTTCAAAAGTCATCAGAATAATTTTTTCCTCATTAGAATCTGTTTAATAACCTCCCATGTATAATATTGATACTACACTTTTCAAAACTTTGTCATGACAAGCTGCACATGCCCTGCTTTTCTTAAAATACTCTTTTAATAAAAGCTTGATCACAGTCTTGGATATATGTAAGCAAAGAAAGGCACAAAATTAGAACTTATGATTCCCAAATCAAGAGTTGTTAGGGTTAGGTGTGGCATACTAAAAAATATTCTGCAGACAGAGTTTACATATCACATCACACCATGTTTGTTTAGACTTGGTTTTCTGAATACATCACAATTTATTACATTAATATAAAACCAATTGGACCTTGTGGCGGTATAAAGCAATGGGTGAGCCAAACAACCATATACAAGCCTAATTTGGAAACAATATATATCTGAATAATTGAAAAGAATCACCTAGCTCTGCTATATTGCAATACTGTAATTTCTGCCAGCATATAATAGCAGAATAGCAGGGTATACTTTTGAATCTCCTTTCCTATCCTTCTAGAAGAAAACAATTAGAATGACAGGTCTATTTATCTATCTAGCATTCTAAATGCCATGTTCTCAAGTGAATAAATGATGTTGCACTGACCCTGTAAATAAGGGCTTGGCACATGTATTGAACACAGCTGGATTGCAATGTGTGTTCCACACATCACCGATATTATTTATGTATTTTGGATATATTCAATGTAATACTATGAAAGAAATTATTAAAGACAGTAAAGCCTTTCTTTAACATATATGGTATGTAAAAATATGTATCAGCTATGAAAAGGGTAAGTACTTTTTACCCCTTACTCCTTTCTGAAAAACAGTGACCATCTGGAGCAATGGAGGGTGATTGGTGAATTGAAAAATCCACTCTTCTCCCAGAGAAAGCTCAACTGGGAGCCCTGGTGGTCCAGTGTTTACAATATAGTACTGCAGGCTAACTTTGACCACAGCTATGAGTTTGATCCTGACAGGTCAAGGTTGGCTCAGCCTTCCATCCTTCCAAGGCCGGTAAAATGAGGTCCTAGACTGTTTTTAAAGGAAGTGCATGATGCCTTTTACTTTCCACAAAATAAAGGAGTATTATAAATTTAGTTATTCTCCAGATAGGATAATAAAAGTAATCCCAAAGCTCTAATTATATTTATTCTCATAAGCACTTAAATAATAATGTTGTGATTCCTCTGGGGTTGAAATGAAAGTTGACAATGAAGATGCTGAAATTACACATGACTGAATTTCTAATTATACCTGCAGCACAAAGAAGACTCCTTTACAACAAACAATTTAAGCCAAAGGCAACTATATAATAAGCCACAATTATGTCAAAATGAAATACACGCCATGATATTATACAAATGAGATTTGTTATAAGATCCAATGCATTTTCTTGTGGACATCATGATGTACATATTGTCATTTATTCCCTTGGTTCATTGAAGATATCTATGATTAAACAGGGCTTTTAGATTATTTTGATACACTACTTCAAATTGTGTATTTTCAAAATAAAGAGCAAGGTGAGATTTGTTTTCTATTGCATTAATTATAAAATAAGTAGAGTTCCAGTTTCAAAAGAAACTTGTGAATCCTTTGGCACTAGAAAAATTAATCATCACCTTTGGAAAACAAAAATATCCTGGGAAAAATACACAAAGAAAGCTATTTATATTTTTAAAAACTATAGCCTACCAGACTTGTTTTATATTTTTCACAGCTTCCAGATTCCTAAAGGTGTGTATTTTAGTTTAGATTAATATACGGAACATTGAAAAATATTCAAGCATAAATGTTTCTATGCTGATGCAAAAAATGCAATTTCCTGGTCTAATATACACTGCTCAAAAAAATAAAGGGAACACTTAAACAACACAATGTAACTCCAAGTCAATCTCAATGTAAATCCAAGTCAATCACACCTTCTTGAAATCAAACTGTCCACTTAAGTAGCAACATGATTGACAATCAATTTTACATGCTGTTGTGCACAACTGAATAGACAACAGGTTGGAAAGCATAGGCAGTTAGCAAGACATCCCCAATAAAGGAGTTGGTCTCTGCAGGTGGTGACCACTTTCCAGTTCCTATGCTTTCTGGGCTTGGTTTCGTCACTTTTGAATTGCGGCAGTGCTTTCACTCTAGGCGTAGCATGAGACGGAGTCCACAACCCATACAAAGTGGCTCAGCGTAGTACATGCTCATCCAGGATGGCACAATCAATGCGAACTGTGGCAAGAAGGTTTGCTGTGTCTGTCAGCGGTGTGTCCACAGCTATGGAGGTGCTACCAGGAGACAGGCCAGTACATCAGGAGACGTGGAGGAGGGCCATAAAGAGGGCAAAAACCCAGCATCAGACCGGCTACCTCCACCTTTGTGCAAGGAGGGACAGGCAGGAACACTGCCAGAACCCTGCAAATGACGCTCCCAGGCGGGCCACAGCAGTGCATGTGGCTGCTCAAACGGTCAAAACAGACTCCAATGAGGGTGGTATGAGGGCCGACATCCACAGGGGGGTTGTGCTTCAGCCCAACACCATGCAGGACGTTGGCATTTGCCAGAGAACACCAAGATTTGCAAATTCGCCACTGGTGCCCTGTCTCTTCACAGATGAAAGCAGATTCTCATGAGCACATGTGACAGATGTGACGGGGCTCTGGAAATGCCAATTCTGCTGCCTGCAACATCCTCCAGCATGACTTGTTTGCAGTGGCCGTCAGTAATGGTGTGGGTGCATTTCTTTATCGGGCCGCACTGTCCTCTATGTGCTCGCCCAGAGGGTAAGCCTGACTGCCATTTGGTACTGAGATGAGATCCTCAGACCCTTGTGAGACCATATGCTGGTGCAGTTGGCCCTGGGTTTCCTCCTAATGCAAGACAATGCTAGACCTCATGTGGCTGGAGTGGCATCAGCAGTTCGCTGCAAGAATGAAGGCATTGATGCTATGGATTGGCCCGCCCGTTCCCCAGACCTGAATTCAATTGAGCACATCTGGACATCATGTCTCACTCCATCCACCAATGGCACACGTTGCATCAGACTGTCCAGGAGTTGGGGATGCTTTAGTCCAGGTGTGGGAGGAGATCCCTCAGGAGACCATCCGTCACTCATCAGGAGCCATGCCCAGGCATTGTAGGGAGGTCCATACAGGCACGTGGAGCGCCACCACACACTACTGAGCTCATTACTTGACCTGGTCTAAGGCACGTTACATCTCACAAATATGGTATCAGCCCGTATTTTATGGTGTTTATCCACTTTAATTTGAGATGTAACTCCAAATCCAGACCTCCATGGGTTGCTAAATTTGATTTCCACTGATAATTTTTGTGTGATTTTGTTGTCAGCTCATTCAACCATGTAATGAACAAAGTATTTAATTAGAATATTACATTCATTCAGATCTAGGATGTCTTATTTTTGTGTTCCATTTATTTTTTTGAGCAGTGTACATTTTCAGTATATCTTTACTGCTAAATAAACTATTCATCCTGGCTTTTAATAAAAGGTGTCTATTAAACCCATGAATTCAATCACTTGCTCAGTGTTAGAATCCAAATTAAAATATTTTTGACAAGTGGATGCCTTCATTTATATTAGTGAAAGGAAGTTGTGGTGTTACTTGTTCCATTGCTAAACTGTTTCAAATTTACAAGTCTTTTTTCTACCACTCAAGAACCTGTCTTCCTGAAATTTATCTATATTTTTCAGTGTTCTGTTACCTGGAACTAAGGATAACAGGCCTTAATATTCTATATCAGGGTTGTCAAAATGGTGGCCCACAGGCCAGACGTGTCATGTACAGACCACGCCCACCCCAGCTCTGCGAATGGGAAAAACGTCACAAAATGTCATGTGACGGCAAGGTGACGTGGTGAGTTTGACACCCGTGTTCTATGCAAAATCTTTTAAGATATTTAAGAGAACTGGTGGCATCAGACTAGAAAATAGAGATTAATGATTTGGGGCCAGTCACTTTCAATCAGCCCTAGAAAGAAGACAATGCTAAACCACTTCCAAAAAATTGCAAACAAAACTGCAATCTCATCCTGGCAGTTACAATGAGTGACTTGAAAATAATAATAATAAATAATAATAATAATAATAATAATAATAATAATAATAATAATACTAATAATAATAATCCCTTTCCAGTATTCTTAAGATTATAAATATTCCAGTACTCTTCTTCTTTAATGTACTTATAGTAAACCGAAATACTCTATAGTGATTAACATAATAAAGAGATTGCCTTCAAGAGATCTTCCCAATCTGCTCCCTATAAAGTATTGTGGCTACCTGGCATCATTCCAGAAGCAGGGCTCCATTTTGGAGCGGCCACAATTCACTGTGGCTGTTCCCAAAATGGCATCCACTTTCAGGATACCACCGTATCGCTCCTGTTTGGAAGGCTACGTGGTAGATCAGCTTCAAGGAAAACTGGCTGATCTATCCCTCGGCTTCTGTATAGAATATACTTGCTGCTTCCCGAAGAAGATCTATAAAAAAGGTAAGTGGACTAAACTGGGTTGAGGGTCTGGGGAGGAGTATGTGGCACCCTGCAAGGTGGGAAGTGGGGCATGGGATACCTCCAGGACTGGGAGAGGCCATGGGAAGCCACGTTTGAACTAGGAAGGTGCCGTAATGTGGGCTTGAATATGTGCTTGGACTGTCAGGACCTTCCTCAATCTAAATCCATGCTCCGCTCAATGCAGCCACACGAAATTGTATGGTTAAAAAAAAGTTAGTAGCAATTGCCTGCAGGGCTATAGGCTGAATTATTACCCCTTTTATCCATTAGGAGGCCTATGAAAATGTGGAAATAAATAAAATGTGCTCATCAAAAGGAAACTATTTATACCTGCCCAATTCCTTCTTCTCAACCTAGTATTATCCTCAAATAATACTCCAGCCTTTGAGAGATGTATGCAATGAAATTTCATTTTAATGTCTGCTGATTATGTACATTCAGTGACAATAGTTATTCTATGCTATGCAACGCTATTCTATTCCTATTCTATTTCTTTTCTATCCCTATCCCATCCCATCCTAGGCAAATAGGAAAGGCTGCCAAATTATTGGCTATCACTTTGCTGTGAACACAATTAAGCACATACCCGAATTGGCCTGTAAGTATAGCAAATGAGTCCATTTTCCCCTAATGCGATCACTCTGCTAAACAACTAATTCCCATAACACTGTCAAATTATTTCGTAAGACTGCATTACTAATTATTCATCTCATCCTTCCTATTACCTATCTCTTCCAACTTATTACTATAACCGTGTTGCTTGTACCTTGACAATTGATATTGTTTTGTTTACCGTGTTGCTTGTACCTTGACAATTGATATCGTTTTGTTCCCTAGCATGATTTGATTGTTTATCAGTAACCTATGATCATCCCTAAGTGCTGTATCTTCTGATTCTTGATGAAGGTATTTTAATTTTTTCTTTTATCTTTACACCAAGAGCTTATGCACCAAAGACAAATCCCTCGTGTGTCCAGTCACACTTGACCAATAAAGAATTCTCTTCTGAAATCGTTTATTCAACTCTACACCGCCAGACTTCATAAGAAAGCCCACGTGCAAGTCGAGAGCCCAAGATACCCACCTGATCCTACCGTTTGGTTAAAGACAACCGTCATCACCCGTTTTCAGCCAGGGTGAGCTCGTGGCTGCCGGTCTCTTGCAGGGACCTTCGATCCGCACGTGGACGGCAGCCCATTGCAGCTCCACCAGACTGAGGTCACTTCACTCTACGCCGCAGAGGCCAACCTGATACCTCCGGAAACCTTCCCTTCCCCGTCCCCCCTTCCGGGCATGGCTGGAAGGCCAGCGCCTTCAGGCACGCCTGCCCGCTGTTCACTCGGGTTCAGATAGACTGCCGGTGACCATGGAGGCTTTACTCAGCTCTCCCGGGCGAACAAGGTCGAGAATTCTGGCTGAATTCCCCTCTTTCCAAGGCACCTCGAGGCAAAGCGGGGAAGGGCTCCCTGCCTTTCCGTCACAGGCCGGCCTGTCCTGAATTGCCCCGGAAAGGCGGAGTGGAAGGCAACCGGCCCAGCCCTGACGTCCCACCGGGCTTACCCTCCTCCTCGTTGAAGGCGTCCCGCTTCCCGTCTCGGGAAGACCCAGCAACACCACTGCGCCGCCCAGCTGTTGCCCATGGCATGCTGAGAGAAGAGCGGCCGGGGGCGCTCGGTCACCCACCGACGGAGCGACGGAATCGGTTAGCACGGTCCCTCGCGGGCGAGCGGAAGAAAGAAATGGCGGGGGCAACAGCTGTGGCGGCTCCGGCTCTCGTGCATGGAGGAGCAAGGGGCACGCGCAGCGGCCACCAGCCGTTACGACGACGGCGGCGACGCCGAGCCAAGCAGCGCCTCCCTTCACGTTGTGACGGCGAGCTCGGCAGTCACGTGTGGCCGTCAGCCACGCCCACGCCGCCTCATTCATCGCCGGGGCCCCCGGGCTCAGGAACGGGATGGCAGGGAGGCGCATGCGTCGACTTTGACGTTCTGACTCCTCCCTTCCTTTTCGACGAAGTCGGAGTTGATCTCCTGCTGGGGAGAGACTGGAGGCTGGTGGCTGGGTTGGGCTGGGTTTTGCGTTGGGGGGACGGGCTGGCGGATACCGGGGATTAAATGAATAAAATAATGATTCGGACTAGTTACAGAGGATGCCAAACTTGTTCTGCTTCCGAGACTCTGCTGCATTCAACCCATATTGGTTGCTTTTAATCGAAAAAAAAATCCTCTTCCGGTTGTGATTATACGGTGCAACGGTCAATATATCCGCATACTGCACTGCTTAGTATTGCTGGAAGTATCTCAGATATTCTCAGGAGCCTTAAGAGACTTTGCTGATTTGCTTTTACAGCTGGGTGTATTTTGAGGCAGTTCCGCCCTCTTGCCCTTCTCCTTTGCTTTCAAACCTGAAATGCTTTATTGACCATGCAATTTAACCTTGACTGCTGCTGTTTCTGTGGTTCAGCTTTGTTGTCTTTGCTGTTTTCTTCCCATTTCTAGCTCGTTTAACTTTTAACTTTGTCGCTTGTATCCTTATGATTTATATTGACTGTTTCCCAGTATGATTTGATTGCTTATTGTACCCTCTGACTATCNACTTTGTCGCTTGTATCCTTATGATTTATATTGACTGTTTCCCAGTATGATTTGATTGCTTATTGTACCCTCTGACTATCATTCAGTGTTGTACCTGATGATTCTTGACGAATGTATCTTTTATGTATACAAAGAATATTTGCACCAAGACAAATTCCTAACCCTAACCCAAAATACTTGGCCAAAAAAGAATTCTATTCCATTTAACATGAAACAAATAACAAAAGATTGACAAATACTTATTGGATTCAAAAGACTTATTTTAGTGGCTCAGCTTTCATTCCTCCCTCCTTTGAAACTTGGTTGGAACAATATTATTAAACCACAAATCTGCCAACAATGTAGTGTGGAAAAGGAACTTCACAAAGACAGTAGTGTCACAAAAACAGGAAAAGCCCAAGGGGAACATCAGGTCTGCCATAAAACAAACTTACATAGGAAAAGGAATCAAATAAAAAGGTATTAAAGAATCCCTATAGACAAAAGCCTGAGTAATTAAGAAAACTAGACAAATAAGAAAAGGAAACAAAAAGATAATTTAGAAAACCTTTACAAACACAGGACATACCAAATAAGCAAAACAAACAGAAAAAAGACACAAAATATAAATTACAAAAGGGACAGACAGGAGATTGCCACAGAACAAAGATGAAAAACTATCTTAAAGCTAAAAGAGATTAAAGAAAATCAATAATACAATCTGGCCACCCCGTGGAGCTTGCCCTCTGGTGAGAATAAAGACAAACTGGATTTGAAACATTAAGCACAAATACAAACATTCACACAAAATCAACTTACAAAGGGAGAAAAGGTATAAAAAACCAGGGACTTTCTATAAGAAGTTAGCTAGCCCAGGAATGCAGACTGGGCTAGCTAGTCCAGACTGCTGTTCTCCGCCTTCCTGAAAAATAAAAAGATCCAGCTTTCAAGCAGTTTCACAATATGATCCATCTAGAATCAATTTAGTTGCTTCTTACTCATTTCACATAGTGCTGGAACCAACAATATAATGAAATAATGGGGTTCAGATGTCATTTTTTAAAAAACCACATGAGTAATAATTTCAAATCAATGGATTCTATTCAGAGGTGGTATTCAGAGGTTCTGACCAGTTCTGGAGAACCAGTAGTGGAAATTTGGAGTAGTTTGGAGAACACCAAATACCACCTCTGACTTGCCACATCCCTATCTATTCTCTGCCTCTTGAGGTCCAGCTGATTGGCTGGGTCTTCTTTTGTTGTCCTGTACAGGAGAACGGAGCTGGAAAGCAGGTTTGTGGGATGGGGATGGAATGGGATCTTGTAGTATCCTTCCCCTGCCACGCCCACCAAGCCATGCCCATGAGCCACGCTCACAGAACCATATTTTTTTTTGAATCCTACCACTGATTCTATGTGACAACTATTATCACACTCGCAGAGAAATCTACCAAGTTTTATAAGGCAGTATTTTTCTTCTCAGTCTCAAGACAAGTATTTTTTTTATCAATGTCTCAGCCCATTAATCAAGCCAAGATGAAGTTTAGATTTAAAAAAAAAAGATACTTTACTCATAAATCCTCAGAATTATTACAGGTGACAATCCCATTTATTTCTTATCATCGAAAATTATCTCCTAGACCTAGACTAATTAAGATGACTTCATGATAGGCCTGAAACAAAGAAAATATTTTTTTTTAATTTCTCAGAATGCTTCTCTGAAATAGCTTGTCTAAAAATTTTATAGAAAGCAATCGGATTTTTATAATTCAACTTCAGGGGTATTAGATAGGTTCAGTTGCTTTGTAATTTTCTTTTTCTTTTTTGCTTTATTTCTGCTATTATACAACTAAAAGATAAATGCTTTAAAAAGAAAAGAATCAAGTGAAAGAAAGGAATCTATTTAACAATGCTACACAATAAACTGTAGAGGAAGATCCTATCATGCAGGCAATATTAGTTAACATATTTTTATTTGGAATTTAGTTCCAGTGATTCTAGCCTTCGTTGATTTTTCTATTTGGCTCTTTTTTGATTAAATGCTTACTGTACTTATATATTAGATTATTGGCACAGTGGTTGAGCGGTTAAGATGTTGGTTTGAGACCCAAGCAACACATGACAGGGTGATCTCCCATCCTTCCAAGCTCCTGCAAACACAGCAACTTGTTTTCTAATTTTCCCATAGCTGAAGGAGAAAATATATTACATAAGAATTTTAAATCTTTAGTTGAATTAGAACACAAAGAAATAACCAATCAGAACCCATTCTTCACCAGCCTGTCCCAATCAGGAACCGTCTTGGCTGAAGACCAATCACAAGTGAGACAGAATCCCAGTTACTTCCTATTCAGCTACCTGTGGTCTACAGAGCTAACTATTTTACTTCTGAGGATGCCAGCCACAGTTGCTAGTGAAATGTTGGGGAAACTGTTGTCTAGATTGTGGTTACTGAAGACTAACACTACTCAGGTTCAAGGTACCTTACTCCAAAATAATTTAATAATAGAATTTTGGGCCTCCTAAACCAAATCAAACAATGTAAGTTGTGCAGTGGTTTGGACTTGATTCATAAAGGGCACTTTAGAGTTTATGAGTATGAATGTAGAACATATTTGCAATCTTTTGCAGCATCTTTTCCTGGGTTAGTAGAGCTGTTCTTTGCAGCTGCTATGCAATCCTGGGAAAAGGTATACCTGATGAGTTATGTCCACACACATCCATACATTCTAATATACTTTTTAAATCTTGAATGTTGTGCAGTCCTATTGAACCACAGAAGCAGAATAACTTAACATTGACTACATTTATAACAAGTTTGCAAACATTTATTAGCCCCTCTCCTTTCTGACATGGTTTGTAGCATGTAAACAAAATATCAGGAAAATATATATTTATATGCTATGTTGCATAGATCAGAACAGTATCAAAGATAGCTCTCTCACAAATTGCTTTGCTCATGGCTGTTGCTCAAGCAGATAAGCTCATTGATATTTGGCAAATGACCAGTTTTAAATTGTTGGTGAGAGGCAATAGATTAAGTTACTCTCATTATTAGCTTTGTCCGAAATTGGATGTAATAGGGAGATTCTTTCAGCATCAGAAGGAAAATGTATGGTCCATCACTAAAAATGAGAACAGAATAACTATGCCCCCAAGAAATCCTCTGAATAGGTAGAATTAGTTTCTATCAAAAATGTTCAAGCTTATTTTATTGATTTCATTGAATAGTTCAGGACTTGGATATTTTTTTTCTGACCAGAGTTTGTTATGCAGTTTTTTTTTTCCTGAGGAAAATGTCTCTAAACCGAAGAACACAAAAAGAAGGAGTATGGAGAAAAATTAGACTGGGAATACAAGCCAAAATGTGAATTGGTTCAGTTATGTGTTTTGCCTGCTAGGATTTGCCGCAATGATTTGTAACCTAGAAACAAACCACTGAACAGGTGGTTGGGATATTGATCAAAATGAAGGCAATGAGCAAGTTATTTTATCTAGCAATAATTTGCTTTCTCATCGACACTGCTTTCTTTGGGTGAATGCTTTAACTGTGGTGGATTCCAAATCATGTTTAAGGCCTTTTCTCCATTGCACCTAACCACAGCATAAAGATTAATTTTTAAAAAGTATTTATCTTTTAGCAATCAGCAAAATGTGGCAGTTTTGTGGAAACAATCTGTCATGATATATTCAGGAAATATTGCTATCAAATGACCCCTAGGAGATGGTATCAGCTTGGTCCTGATTGGCCAGTTTAGACTGGTACAGGATGCGTCTTTCCCTGTGGTTCCTGGTTGCTGTCTCATGGGAAAATTCAGTGGTGAGAAAAATAAGGCCAGAATCCAGGACTGCTATGGTGATAGGGAACAAATTTTGTGCTGGCATAGTTTTATGCAGGTGCATAAGACTAGTCCTGAAGGGTCTAGGACAGACTCGCTGTGGGACAATTCAATGTTGTATTAATCTTTCAATTACTTTTCTTGTTGGTGACTACATTTTCATCAAAATTATTGTAACTTGTGTTTCTGGATTGTCTTTGTTTTAATACTATTGGCCATGGTTCCATTGAAATTAATTTAATTTGTATTTGTTGAATTGTCCTGTGAAGAGTTGTCCTGCAGTGAGTTGGCCACAGCGAGTTATCCCATTCTGTACTCTAAAAGTATTATGGCCTGGTTGATAGTTTTTGTGTTCTTGCACATATTCCTGAAGATTTAAAAAGAATAAAGCATTAAAAAATACTAATGCTCCTTCACAAGAATATTGTACTAAACCCATGTTAAAAAAACAAGACTTTAAAAGCCATAAGACTTTAAAAAGAATCTGGATAAGACATAATAAACATTATGGGAAGCATTGTTCTGGTGTTATGCAGCAGATACCTCTATGGAAATGAGTCATCTCTTCTTTTCTGGAACCTAAGCCATATTAGCATGGAGGATTGTGCCCAGAAATCATATAGTCTTTAAGTTACGGCTACAACTGGGTCCAAAATTTATGTTGCTAAGTGAAACATTATTTAAGTGAGTTTTGCTCCATTTTACGAATTTCCTTGCCACAGTTGCTCAGTGAATCATTGCATTTGTTAAGTTAGTAACATGATTGTTAAGTGAGTCTGGACTCCTCATTGACTTTGCTTGTCAGAAGGTCACAAAAGCTGATCACATGATTCTAGGACACTGCAACCATCATAAATATGAACCAGTTGCCAAGCACCTCAATTTTGATTAGATGACCGTGGGGATGCTGCAATGATCATAAGTGTGAAAAAGTGTCATAAGTGACTCTTTTCAGTGTCATTGTAACTTTGAACAGTCACCAAATAAACTGTTGTAAGTCGAAGACTACCTGTACAAGGAAAGGAGCTTGTCCCCAGCAGTCTGAAGTGATCAATGGGAGACTTTCCAATCTCTGACCACAGTAACAACCAAATGATTAGTGAATCATGTGAAGTATTATCCATGGCACAAATTATGGTGGTGAAGAAGAAAACATTAAAACTGAACAGCTGACTTTAAAAAAATATCTCAGATATGGACGTGGGATGAGATGAAGGCAAGTTCATGTGGCAGATAATGGCAGGTACCAGGACATATCCATGCTATGTTTAGGGCAGCTGTGGAAGTGCCCTTAATATGTTATATAAGTGATACTGTAGATTGGATTTACATTACGCATTATGCTGTGTTTTTGTTAATGGTGCACCATCCTGAATACTCTCCAGCATTGACCCATAAGTGAATGTTTTATTGTACCACAGAATGGTTTTATTTCTTGTAAAGGGAAAAGTCAAAGGTTTGGATATGAGATGACTTTTTACTTCAGCAAATCTAATGTCTCTTTAATAGCACTGAGTCTTCATAATGGCCTTTCTTGCACATTAAGAGGTGTAAAACCTTAGGAGTTGTGGACAGTTCTTTGTGATTAAGTAGTCATCTCTTGTAATGGTTTTTTCTTCACAATGGAGGTGGCAGCCTCATGGGAGAAGAATTTAATGTATTTTAATAGTTATGAATCTCAACAATTGAACCTACTGAGGAAATCTGGAATGCTTCATTGGAGTGAGTACTTTAAAATGATACATGTTAAATCATGTTTAGGGCCTTTCCCCAGATTCATACACTCATAAACATGGCCTAGCAACATTTTTTTTTCCTGCCATGTTGTTATTTCTAGCACTTGTTTTTTTCCATGTTCTATGCATGAGAAAAATTCTTACTTTGTTTTTCTGCAAATCATAAATGGCCCCTGGGTGGCACCAAAGCAATACAGAGGAAGTTTACGCTCTGCCCAATGATGTAGATAACAGAAACAGAGGGAACAAAACAACAACAGAACATAGGCACAGAAAGAAAAGAAACAAGCAATCCTTTCTAAGAAGATATGAAGAACTTTGTTGGTTTAGCCATTGTTCCATTAAAGCCACTTTTCTGTATTGTATTCCACAGTAGGCAACCAGATGCATCAAGATGTTTACAAATATGAACATGAGGATGATTTCCTGTTTTTGTTAGACCAATTCTTGAATACAGTTCATCTGTCTGGAATCCACACTGCATATCGGACATTAATAGAATTGAGAGAGTCCAGAAATATTTCACGAGAAGAGTCCTTCATTCCTCTACTCACAACAGAATATCCTGCTCCTCCAGACTTGAAATTTTCGGCTTAGATAACTTAGAACTACACCGCCTTCAGTCTGACCTAAGAATAGTACATAAAATTATCTATTACAATGTCCTACCCATCAATGAGTACTTCAGCTTCAACCTCAACAATACATGAGCACACAATAGATACAAACTAAAGGTAAACCGCACAAAACTCAATTTCTGGAAATATGACTTCAGCAACAGAGTGATCAATACCTGGAATACTCTACCTGACTCTGTGGTTTCTTCTGCAAACACTTTAACCTCAGATTGTCTACTGTTGACCTCACCCCATTCCTAAGAGGTCTGTAATCAGAGGTGGTATTCAACCAGTTCTCACCAATTCAAGAGAACCGATAGCGATGATTTGGTGTGGGTGGCCGAACTGGTGGCGATCCCTGGCTGGCCACACCTTCAGCCTGGTCACCCAGTTGCTCACTTGCCCTGGTCACTTTCCTAGCTCTCTTTAACACATGGTGGCTGTGCCGCAGCTCGGGAGGATGTCCCAGGGCTGCTGCACATGTGCACTATGTGTGCAGCCACTACATGTGTGCATGTACAGCATGTGCAGCATGTGAAGCTTGTGCAACATGTGAAGCTTGTGCAGCATGTGCAGCAGTCCCAGGATATCTACCTGCCTACCACCCTCCTGGAGCACACTTTCTTCCTTATGGCATACACACCTCTTCCAGCCTGGCCCAGCCTGGCCAGCCAGCAGGTGGGTGGGCAGATGTCCCAGGGCTTCTTACCCTCCTTGTTGCGAGGTGCCTGCAACTGCTGCATGCTTTTTTCAGTGTGGCTGGAGTCCATTCCCACCAAAAAAGTACACCCTGCTCCATGTGCCAGGCCCAGCAAGTCCGAACAGCTGGCGCATAGAACAGGGTGGCGCTGGACCATTGGAGAAGCAGATCGAAGCCAGAGATCAGGTTGTGAGAAGCCTGCAACTGTTGTGTGTTCTCCAGCCCCACCGAAAAAAAGCACAACATGCACTGACCCATTGGAGAAGCAGAGCGGCAGCTACAGGGTTCTCGCACTGAAAAAGGGGTGGCTAGAGGTGACTCTTTTTTGGTCTCCAGACACCTCTTTCAGTGTGAGAAGCCTCCCCCAACCTGGTAGCTGCTCTCCTCCTCCTCTGCCTGTTTCTTCTGTATGGCCAAGGCAGAGGAAAACAGCTGGTGGAGGCTTCTGGCACTGAAAAAGAGCCGCTTCCAGTCACCTCATTTTCAGTGCAAGAAGTCTCTTCCCGCTGCCTCTTTTTCAATGCAAGAAGTCTCCTCCAGCCACCCCTTTGTGAGAACCCTGTAGCTGCCACTCCATTTCTCCAATGGGCTGGCACATGTTGTGCTTTTTTTGGTGGGGCTGGAGAACACGCGGCAGTTGTAGGCTTGTTGCAGTGAAAATTACTGATCTCCAGCTTTGCTCTGTGAAGGAGTATGAAGGGAGGCAGACATTGCGCCTCTGAGAAAAAGGTGGTTCCAAAGCCCTGGCTGTCACCTGGGGGGAGAGACTGCGGAAGGACACATCACATGTCCCTGTCACCCCCACTGCCACTACTTTTGCTCTTGGTTCTCAGCTTCTTCCATGGGGCACTTTTAAAATCAATCTTTAAGAGCTGGAGGACATTTTGTTAGATCGCCACCAACTCATCATTGGGAGAGGTGTAGCCCCTGAATACACGAGAAGGCTTGGGCAAAGTTTTCTGACTTTTAAAACACATCCACACAGTGTCTGCCCCCCTTCATGCACCTTGTGCACGCTGGGAGCACCTAACCAAATGAGAGAGAGTGAAGTTGGCTGCTGTGGGGCAAGCACCTTGGCTTCCCTTCTTGCTCCCCACCCAGTCACATGACCACCAAGCCATGCCCACCAAACAAGCCACGCCCACAGAATCAATAGTAACATTTTTTGAATCCCACCACTGTCTGTAAGGGACGTGCATAAGCGCAACAACGTGCCTACCATTTCTATCTGGAAGTTCCCTTTTATTCATATCTATTTCATGTATTAATAATCATGTTTATACTTATATATATTATCAAATGTATGCTTGACAAAATAAATAAAATAAATAAATCTCACCTCTTCCATCAATACCTCTTAGCAATGAGCATTCAAGGCATGCCTTCTGTGATTTTAGAGGGAACAAATTGCATCAAAATTATTAGCAGTGTTTAACTAGTTTTGAAAGTTAACATAGAAACTCATAAGACCAATTACTTTCTCTCATATCAATAATCCTATTTTATGGGATTATTAAAAAATGTTAAATTGGAGATGGTAGTATTCCACCTTGAGATCTTGGAAGAAAAGACACATCAAACAATCTCTTCTTATTAGGTAAGTGTTTTAGCTCCATTTTTTTTTGTTATTCTATGCCATATAAAACAACACACAAGTATTTGCAGAAATATTTCTTTCCCTTGATATTTATTGAGAGCACCTATATAAGATTCTTCATTCTTTTGTGATTGAACTATAAATTGTGTGATATAAATGTTCATGTAACAGTTTATAGATGCAGTGTTGAACTCTTAAAGAAAGTGCTAATATGAAAGTATGATCAATTATTTAAATATTTTCAGTATGAAAACCATAGCTTTAGAAGCTGCTTAATTCATTTCTCTTAATGTAATGGTCATAGATATAAAGAAGACTCTGCAATATTATATGTACATCACAGGCAGTTGACTATATATGTGTTTCCATAAAAATGTATTTAGAGCAGTGTTTCTCAACCTCAGCTATTTGAAGATGTGTGGACCTAGAATCCTGGAAGTTGGTCCACACTTCCTAATGTTGCTGAGGTTGAGAAACACTTATTTATCGTGTTAATATTATAAAACAAAGAGAATTCTGATATCTGGAGAAATTACTGTTCAAAAAAAGTTCTGTCTCTGCTCATCAGGACACAGTGTTAAATCTCATTCTGTTAACTGTAACCAAATGGCTCATTCCACTGAACCATTCTTGTGACTTTCCTGTTTCTGATGGTCATCAGAATAATTGCTATTTAAATTTAGTATCTAGTGCTTATTTCCTTGTTGACTCCATCTCCTTTTATCTTTCACCACTTGGCGCTAGCGTTTCAGAATATAAACATGAAAGCAGATTTTGGTGATAGAATGTAAGCCACAGTGGGAGCATTTTTGGCTGAACAATGGAAGAATAACTTCAAAGAAATAAATATTGGGGAGACTTATTGCCACAACAAATGAAAGTGAGTTGGTAATATTCTGAATTTTTCAACATTCTATCTTTTATTTGCAGAATTTAGATATATAAGATTATGTGCCTCCCTCCAAAAATACTTTGTTGCCCTCTTAAAATACATTTAAGGAGAAAAAAATCTTTCTTAATGACTAGTTTCATGTATCAAGTTAAGGTATAAGCCAAGTGTATTGTACAAAATCAGACATTATGGATTATAAATGATGGTGTTTGATGCATAATATAATGTGGAAAATTCAACAACTGTTTTTTTTATAATTAGATTTTTATCCAGCCTTTATTGCTTTATATTGTTGCTTACTTAATAAACTTAGTTCATTATCCATGTCATAAAGTGGTTGTTTGATTTTAACCTAACATGCTGTATAAATCCAGCCATTTTGATTTATAGGCTTATGGGCAGGAGTGGAATTCTACCAGTTTGCACCTATTTGCTAGAGTCGGTTGTTAACATTCTAAGCAGTTCGGAGGACCTGCTGTTAGAAGAAATTACTGGCCTAATCCTATAAGGAAGGCAGGAAGGAAACATTCTGGTGTTGCTTACAGAAACTGCCTCTCTCTGTTGAACCTTATTACATTCTTGGCAGGACTAGACTTCCTGTCTCAGGAATGTCTCTGGAGTTTTTTTCCCCTCCTTTGCTGGTACTTTTCTTGTGTAGAGTGACCATTCAAAATTACAATGGCACTGAAAAAAGTGACTTATGACCATTTTTCACACTTATGACTGTTGCAGCATCCCCACAGTCATGAGAGGCTAGGCGAGGAGATGCATGCCTCGATGATATTGAGTTGGCCACGTCCAGCCAATAACATGACCACCAAGCCACATACACCCGATCACATGACCACCAAGCCACACCTACCACCTAAGTCATGCCCACAGAACCAGTTGTTAAAAAATTTGAATCCCACCCCTGCTTTGGCTGGAACACTTGAATCCCACCCCTGCATTAGATGGCAGCAGAGAAATACAGAAAATAACTTTGACTCTTTGCTGATCTCTCCTGATTACTAGGAAAGAAGAATTGAGCCCAACATTTCTATTGTTAAATGAGATATTTGTTAAGTTTTACTCCATTTATGACATTTCATGTCACAGTTGTTAAGTGAATCACTGTTGTGAAATTAATAATAAGAGAATCTGACTTCCCCATTCCCTTTGCTTATCAGAAAATTGCAAACTGTGATCACATGACCTTGGGATAAATAAATATAAACCAGTTTATAAATAATAAATATGAAATATAAATAATAAATATGAATAGATAAATATGAACCAGTTGCCAACCATCTGAATGTTGGGGATGCTGCAAAGGTTGTAACTGTGAAAAATGGTCCTAAATTGCTTTATTCAGTGCTGTTGAAACTTTGCATGGTTACTAAAGGAACTGTTGTAATTTGAGGACTACCTGTATTTAAAACAGTAACATTTCCTGAATCTGGCTGTGGGTAAGAAAAAGGAAAAGGGCATTTTCAATTTCTTTTTGAAAGAAATAGAAAACCTGCCAGAGAAATACTGCATGTCTTTTTTTAATTTCTGCCTGCCTGTCTATTCTCAATCCCAATTTAAAATATATTTACAGTTTTGCTAAAACAGGATGCATATTTTTTTTTCCATCTGGACTCTGGAGCACTGCTCTTTCAGATTCATTTCAGATTTCAGACAGAGCAATTCATAAGAAGCATTTGGATTTTGCTCTGCCCTGCCCTTATGAAAACATGCCTCTCTCTTTTTGTTTTTATTTTGTTTGGCTAGTTATATGTAAAATTTCATTTCATCTTGCTCTAGAAGTGAAAGGATCAATTCTAATATTTTATGTTTTTCATCAGCATGTATCAGAAATGTGATTTGAGATATTAGAAGACCCAAAGGTGAGCTATTTCTATTCTAACATAAATGTTAGAATAATTTAGATTTCTGTAAATAAATTGAGGACAACTGATACTAAATTCTTAACAAAGAAGGTGTGGCATACAGGCTTTGTTAATATACCTTATTATACTTATTTGACCCAAGTGTTAAAAACGCGGCCTTTCAAGTATCTGCATTTCAGAATATTTATTTTTATGTAAAATAGCAATCTTTTACAGAATGTTGATGCAATTTAAATATAACACATCCACTTTTCTGTTCTTTTTGAAATGCTGTTGCCTCAGAAACCATGGCCATAATTTAAATCAGAAGCAATAAAAAATAATAGCAAACTCATGTAACTATCAAAGCAATGGAATGTTGAAAGTCATTGGAAGGTTTCCTTGTGATATACATAAAGACACCAAGTTAATGATGTGTTACTTGTTCCAATTTTTGTGACCTCCTTGGAAGAAATGGACTGCAGATACAATTTGAAATAATTCCATAGAAATATTAGTTAGCAGTCTGAATGCTATCAGTCACCTGTCTCAACTTTTACAGTTTAATTAATATCGGAACTGGAATTTCAAGTGATGAGTATCACAGTATAAAGTTCCTATCATACATCTAAACAATAGCCCAAGTTAAAAAATGTTTGGTTAATTGTCTGTTTTTTATCATTTGCATTTAAGGCCCTGTCACACTGCCCAACGGATGCAAAACGTTTGTAAAAAGGACACA
>BHFT01013842.1:0-54798 GCA_004320025.1 Laticauda laticaudata | reverse complement strand
CCTATCTGACTAACGCTGCACATTCTGTTTAGCTTGTCTCCCTAACCCTGGTTGGGGAACCCAGGCTTAACACATTTTAATATTTAGAGTTTTAATGAATCATGGTATGCCACTCAGAATCACTCTTTATGAGTTGAGGGCCATAATGAATTTGATAAATAAATATTCCCTGCAGTTTTCATTGTACTCTACATGAATTTTTTTATCCTGATTATAAAAAGCAGAAGATTGCACAAAAATGATACAAGCCCTTTGGAATGGTTGCAAGCTTGTCTAGGATCTATGAATAATGAAAAACTGGTGAGATCTTTGTCGGCCTGGTCACAAATTTCCTTTTCATTCAGAGCATGAACACTGCTGGCAAGTGGAAGTTGAATTAATTTGCCTCCTAATGATTACTCCCTCCTATTTCTAGCCTTAATCTTGATCCCAAATAAACAAACAAAAAGAATTTTTGAAAGTTGGTGGTCACCTGAACCTTCAGCTAGTTTGGGGTAGCAAATAATCAACCCAAAGAAAGTTGCCACCATTGACTGGTTTGGGATATTGAGCACCTATCAAAAGCCTCTGTTGAACAGTTTTAAAGATAGGCCTGTCCAACCACCTGACGATTATTTCTGAAAGCAATGAAATTGCTCCTCATCATTCTCCGTAGCTTCAGGGTGCTCTTTAACACCACAACTTATTACTGTCTTTTGTCTGAAGAAATAAGTGCACTTCACAACAAACCACTGGGCCATAACTACCTATCATCTTTATTTTCAATTGATGTTTATGAGATCCATGATACCCTTGACAATTTTGTTCTAATAAGCTAGTGTAGTATAGCATGCTGTCTTGCAATCTTTATTTTAAAAACCAATTATTTCTGGTTTGCTTAGACATCCTAGCATGGTGTTAACATATCCAGATGCTGAGGTGGGGGCACTATTGTGCCATATTAATATACTACACAGGATTCCTCACAAGTGGTTTTTATTGGGTTTTAATATTCTTAATATTTCTGTTGCTTCTGTGCCTGATAAATAAATTGTGGTTTTATTATTTTTGAAAACAAGCACTTGGCTTCATAACCAATAAATAACACAAATCATATTTATCGTCTTGCCCATTACAAGGTGTCCTGGGGAGTAACACTAAATTAGCTTGGTGTTAAATACCAAAAATACCTCTGAAAATTGGCCAATCTCCAACTTAAATTGGCCCAATCTCTGACTTAAGAAGCCAAGCTGATTCTCAGAGTATATATCAATATCTAATATTTATAAAAAGGAATTAAAAACAATTAACAAATAATTAAAGGTTTCCTTGTCCAGTCATGCCTTTCTTGAAGGCATGGCTTTCAACTCTGTTTCTTGGCCAAGTGAGCCAGCACTGACCACAGACATTGTCCATGGTCAAAGGGCCAGCCTGGCTATTCACTAAAGGTGCATGGAACACTGCTATCTTTGATTGCCATTGGCTGTAAAAAGGGATATTTTCATAGCATATGTGAAACAGATTCGACCTCCATATTGGAATGGAAAAAGTTCATTTTTCATAGAGGTGATTTGGATATCTACCATTTGTTGCCCTAATGGGTAGTATCTCATATAAAGTTTCCTATAAATAACATATAAAATATTAGAGTAATATAATATTTTTCCTGTTACCAAAAATCTCAACAAATGTACGTTTATTTTTTATATTAGCAATAGCAATAGCACTTAGACTTATATACCACAGTTTACAGTGCTTTACGGCCCTCTCTAAATGGTTTACAGAGTCAGCCTATTGCCTCCAAAAATCTGGGTCCTCATTTTACTGACCTTGGATGGATGGAAGGCTGAGTTAACCTTGAGCCTGGTGAGATTTGAACTGCCAAATTGCAGACAGCCAGCAGTCAGCAGAAGTAGCCTGCAGTACTGCACTCTAACCACTGTGCCACCCTGGCTCATTAGGACATATAAACATCATTTATATTTTGCATATTAGAAAAAATATTTATTTTCCCATTTTCAGATGATTTATACAAATGTTAAACATTAGTCAAAAATTTAAAACTGGTTAAAAACATATTTTCTTCAACTTATGATGCTTATACAGAAGACCAAAACAGGGTTTGAGCAAATATTGTAAAGTGGAAGGAGCTTAAAAATGAAAACAGCAAGCTTTTTCAGAAAACTAAGTAAAGGCTACTTGAAATGGGCCAATCAGGCTGAATGTTCTCTTTGTCTGTCTGGGAAACTCTCATAGTCCTTTTACCAAGCACTTCTTCCTTTTGTCCAGTTCCAGGGAAAGGAAGGTACTTTGCATCTAAGCACCAAAGTGCAAAACAAACTCTGTTCCAGTCCTGAAACATAATGGTTAGCTGTATAGTTGTGCAGACTTGCAGAAAGGAAAAGTTTTAATTAGAAATCTTAAATTAGAAGTCAATTAAGTAAAATACAGGGGTGGGCTTCAAAATTTTTAGCAACCGCTTCTCTGCTCAGTTGCTGGGTGGGTGTGTGGCTATGGTGGGCATGGCCCAGTCAGCCTCCTGCACCATGCCGGGGGTGTGTGTGTTTCACCATTACAGGCTCCAGAGGTTCACTGGAAACAGGCCCATTTCTGGCCTTCTGGAGCCTCTGGGAGTCCTGCTTTTCAGCCTCTGCAAGCCTCTGCGCAGGCCCTACACTTACCTGGGATGCAAAATAGGCACATGGAGACTCCTGGGAGGGACAGGACAGGGTGGACAGGGCCAGCCAGGGGTCTCTGAACCAGCTATAAAACAGCCATAAAATTAGTTACTGGTTCGCTCGAACCACGGCCAACCGGTAGCAGCCCACCCCTGGTAAAATCCCTAAGTATAAAAAAAATCAGTATGGGGAAAAGTAAAAAATAGAGAAAACAAAGGAAGGTAACTCCAACATAGACAGAATTCTTCACCCCATCCAATGAATATGGATGTTCAGAACATCTTCCTCCTCTTCCTCCTCCCCCCTCAGTTGGCAGTTTATATCAGAGGCCTTAGGAAGACTATAAAACATGCATACAAAATGTTTACAGACATTTTGGTCCTGACAGACAATTCCTAAAAAAGCTACAGACGCTTCAGAATCAGAAAGACAACCATACTTATGTCCAGGATATGGGGAAAGGTTGCTTCCTAGTGGTATTTTTTTCTTAAGTTTCTAAGAGCTCAAATTCTCCTGCTATTTCAATGTATCAATCCATCTACATAGCCTGAACAGAATAAACCTTCCCTGATCTTCCCAATCTCATCAACAGTGAAGACCAGTAACATGGAAATCTGATTCACTTTCTGTTTTTGTTGGTTTTTTTTTGTAATTTAGCCACAGAAAAGCATCTTTTCTAGCAGCTCTGACCCTTTCAATTCCATTTTGTTCCATTCCAAGTTCCCTTTTCCAACCCCACAGTGATTGCTACCCCTCTTGATTCTAGTGATTAGGAGTGATGGTGCAGCTTCCTTCCTTCCACTTACCCTGTTCCCTCTATTATTAAATGTTCCTTTAGTTTGTTTTTAAGAGCCTTTTAATCAGATGGTGGAATTATGTCCACCCTATCTCCTTTTTCTGCTCCCCAGATCTGCAGATATACCTCACAACCTAGCAAAGGTAGGTTTGCAATACGGCATTAATTTCTAACCTCTTCTTACTCTTCAGAGTAGCTGTAATAAAGCAGAGTGAATAATATAAGCTCCATCTAATATAAAATTGATTAAAATGCACCGCCTGCTTTATCATGTTTCTGTGGTAACTCCAGAGAAGCACTGGTACACTGTTCTTTGACAACTGGGAAAGACTGTAACAATGAGAGCTTGAAAATAAAGCCAGATAATGTAAATACTTCCATTTTGAGATTTCTATTTCTTTTTGGGAATATAGTTTGGGATAGTTATTAAAATAATAATAATCCCCCCCACACCATTTTGATATTCCCCTTTCAAACTGAAGAAAGTAATAAAGTGAAAAACGCCAAAAAAAATCAAAATGACATGGCATTAAAAGGAACACTGGAAGAAATGTTTGCAAATCACAAGAAGAGACATTGACAATTCCCATAGTTTAGCACAATAGATAGCTGGATTGATCACCAGTTCTTTAAATGCACACTTTGCAAAAATACTGAGGGAGAGGGGCAAGACCCTAAAAAGGTTTGATTTACCTTTAAGCTGAATTAAAATAAACTATAATTATTACAATTACCTTCCAATTATGTATTTCACAATTTCCCCCTCAATTCACATTAAGAATTCCAATTTGTTAACCACTTTTGGGGTTTTCAGGAGACCCAAAGCTTCTGGAGGCGAAACTTCAGATGGTACATTTGCAGCCTAATGGTTTCAATTAGCTGGTGCCTACAATCTATTTAAATTTTCTTCAAATGGGAGTTGGAGGAAAATGTTTTAGAAGATAAATATCAAAAAGCTATAAAACACAATGTTTGGAGAGCTGTTTGGCTACATATATGTATATAAGTGTGTGCTTAATATGTATTTGTGTCTATTTAATCAATACAGACACAGAGAGAAAATATAAATTATGATTAACAGTATGATAAAAAGAAGGGGGGAAAGGGAGGGAACAGGGGATGCAGGGGGCTGAGGTGGGTTCTGCTATTGGTCCAGCAAACATCTCCAGTGTGATACTCCCTCACTGGGAACCCAAGCCAACTGGAAGAGTCAAATCTTCAGGGCCTTATGGAAGGTTGGAAGGGTGGGAAGAGATTGCACACTAGGGTCAAGATGTTTCAAAGGGCAGGATCCCCTAAAATGTTTCACTTTGTTTTTCAACTGAATCATAAAGCATGTATGTTATATTGAAGGTGGAAAAATTCAGAAGTGATTTATCTTGACAGTTTTAAGACTTGTGGACTTCAACTCCCAGAATTCCTCCTCTAGTCATGCTAGCTCAGGAATTCTGGGAGTTGAAGTTCACAAGTCTTAAACTTGCCAAGTTTGAAGACCCTTGCACTAAGGTTAAGCCACTTCTCCAAGCAGTAAACCAACTACAAACCATATTCTGCAGAGAACCTGGGAAAAGTGATCTGATAAATTACAGCTGAGCCCAAGTGGAGGAAAATCTGAGGAAAAGCAAAATGTATTGAAGTATTAGCAAAGTATTAAAAGAAAGGAAAGGATAAGTGAAGTATTGAAAGAGTTTCTGCCACAATCAGTTATCCTAAATTAGTCTGGGAACAGTTTAAAGGTTCTATATTTGCCCCAAACTAGCATTAAGGATACCTTATTGAATTCTGTGTAATTTCCTGGAACTTCCTGCTATATGGGACTTGATACCATCTAAAATTAACAATTCAATATGTTAAGTCACAAATAAACCAACTATACTATGGTTTAGTTTCTTATGAAACTTTATCTCTTCTGTCATCAAGCCCCTTCTGCAAGTTAATTTGTAAATAATACAATACTCTCAGATCATCACTATATATGAATAGTCTCTTCATTATAATCTAAAAATTCTTTGTATCTTTATAATGCTTGAAGAGCCAGGGGAAACGAAGTTTTATGTGAGGGATGCCTCCTGCAAAACATTTTATACCTGGGCATGAAAAGTATCAGACTATCTTTAAAGACTGTTGACAATTTGTGCCCTGTTGGGTCATCATTTGAAAGGTATTTCCTTACCTAAACAACAAACAGAATGAACAGAGGTAGCAAAANAAACAGAATGAACAGAGGTAGCAAAAAAAAAAAAAAGCAATAGGAACAAAGGTGACTTTGGACATCCTGCCAGCTTTCCCGTTTCTTTTCCTTTCTTTTCCTTTCCTTTCCCTTTCCTTTCCTTTTCTTTCCTTCTATCAACTTCCTTAATTACTTTGATTTTGGGAAGCTTGAAGGAAGAATTTCAGTGGGGAAGCCAGCAGGAACTCACAAGGCCAGCAGACAGGTAAGTGGCTGCTGCTGGGTGGAGGAGGGAGCAAGGGAGTCACGAAGATGTGAGCCAGCAATGTAATGTGTTATGCAGGGGTACATGAGAGATGCCACTTGGGTTGGAATTGTTGAGTGAGTACCAGAGATGCCACATAGATCAGGCAAGAAGCACAGGTGGGCAGTGTAGGTTGGGGAAGGTACCTGGGATATGCAAGAGATGCTGTGTAGGTCTAAGGTACACAAGGGGCTGGAAAGTTTAGGGAAGATGCATGAGGATGCACAAGAAATGTTGCACAAGTCAGAAAAACCAGGTGGGGCATGACACAAGTCCTGAAATGTCCACTGAGTGATGGCACAAGTCGAAGAGCATGTGGGTAGGTGGCTTGCACTGGGAAGGCAGGGATTCCTTCCTCCCTCTTCCCTTTCCCTTGCCAGCAGGGAAATAGGTGACTACTTTTGGCTGGAGGAGGAAATGAGGGATTGCAAGATTGGCTGGAAAACTGTCACAGAATGTTGACAATGAAGATCATATGACTGCAAAAGCAGCTAGTAGCACTGAAGCAGCCACAACTTCCTAAGTTTCATTCCCTTGGAAGTCACGGATCTCGGATTTTGAACTCGTTAAACTATCCCATTTGAGGTACATGGGTTCAAAAATTGTTTCTCAATGATGCACCATTTTGTCCAGTTACAGGTTATGATGAGGGTTTTAGTAGTATACAAATATTCTTTTGCCAAAAAAAATGTTCCCTTCTAAAATGCATAAAAGCACACAAAGTTCAATATTCATGCTTTTTAAAAGCTTCGGATTGCACATGTTGGTTTCTGCTAACTTTAAGGGGTGTTTAAATTTTTGTCTTTGAATTTTACAAATATTTACAATATTTCTATAATTTATATTAACATCTAGAAACGTCTAAGATTACAACTGTTTCTGTTCCCACCCCTCCCTTTTACACAAATGGTGTATGCAAAGCAATCACAGGCCTTCAAATTCATCAAGAGATGGAAATGCTAACTCAAAAACCAACAATAAAAGTAAGAAAATTCTTCTGAATGAACTTACTTTTAAAAAGAGCAATAATTTCCTTTTTCCACAGTGTGCTTAGAGGAAACCATCCTATTCTAGATGTGTATAGGCAGGAGGGTGTTAAAAAGGGTGAAGGTGGGGGGAAGATTTTAATTTCACAGCTTGCATCAGGCATTACAATTCTGGACACTTTGCTATCTAAACTCAGGCCCTATTTCTGTTCTCTGCACTGTATGAAGCTGCTTTGGATTGATGACTTAAATTTTTATTCCCTGATGGAATGAGGATTCCGTTCAAGTGAGAGATCTCTCTGGCCAAGCGTATACATTTAATAACAAAATGCCTTCAAGTTTGAAAGCAGAACCTGGCTGGTCTTTCTGCTGAAGGTTGAAGAGGTATAATTTACACAGTATGGCATACAAGATAAAATTTTCTGGAGAAGGAGCTGAATATCATACTAATTCTTTCCAGCTTCCTATCACAATTACTTGAGAAGCTTTTCCTGAGATTCTTTCTAAATGATAATATTCACATTTATGTAATGCTTTTTAAACGTTCAAAGCATTTAATACACATTTTCTGTAATTCAATATAACAGACCATAAAGATGACTTCGATAATCAGTTTTTAGTGCCATGCATTATGATATTACTTAGGAAAAATGACTTATCCAAACATTAGGAAGAACAACTTCATATTGAATATATCTTTCAGCCTCCAAAATAAGTGGGAAGTTAAACTTTGCCCCTCACAAAAAAGTCACCGATTTTTATTAATTTCTTGAGAATCTAGACACCTGAATTAAAAGCATCAATTAAATTGTGAACATGCCACATTTTCTAGTCCTGAAACAATATTTTGTCCCTAGAAAAATAAGAATTTTTGATATATAAGTTCCAACAACCTCTTCATGTTTGAGGTGCAAAAAAAATAGATTCCTCTCCTGAAAAAACTCAGCTTGCCCATTGCAATTATCAGAGATAAGAACATGGTTTCTTTTGCATGTTGACTATGTGAAAAATTAAGTTCATGAGGACAGGAAATCTACAATGTTTGAGCTTCAAACCTCCTCCAAGGCACTCATCTCAGCACAAACCACACATATCATATAATCTCAAGAAGACAAACATAACCATCATGTCTTACTGCAAAGAATCCTGGGAATTATGATTTGATAGACACAGTGCATATTTGGTTAGGAAAGCTCTACATAAAATTATAATTCTCCACAGGAGAGAAAAGATTACATTTTCTATAGAGTTTATGAGGTTATCATATTATTTATTTACAAGGAATAATTTTCAGTGACAACAGGTGAAAATATCATCTGAAGTGACAATTCTGGAATACTTGAGCCAGAAAAAGTTTTTCTCCTGAAAAAAGAATTCTCTCCAGTTTTGTTCTTCAAACTTCTGCTAAGCACACTGTCTCCCTCCCATTTCTATTTCTATTGTGTTTTGTCAATATAAAAGTTTAGTTTTCTGGCAACGGACTCAGGATGAAAGAAATCAGCGAAGGTAATTGCTGAGTGAAAATGACAGCACAGCGATTTACACAGACAAAAATGGGCTGCGGAATACCAAGAGGCAGCCAACGGTGAAGAATCAATATCTCCCTAGAAGTAGGATTATTAGGGAGAGAAAGGGGTTTGAGTGATCCATAAATGCCTGATGACTCACTATTTCCAAAGGGGCATAAGCTGAATGAGAAATCCCTTCATAGATTTCTTTGGATAACTGAGCAAGATTTGAGTATGTACACCTTAAAAACAGAAGTCAGGAAGCTGTGGCCAACTCGCCCCATCCCCACCCCCACATAGACCCCCCCCCTTCACACTAGCAACCAATAGTAGAGCAATAGCACTTAGACTTTTATGTACTGCTTCATAGTGCTTTATAGCCCTCTCTAAATGGTTTACAATGTCTGGATATTGCCCCCAACAATATGGGTCCTCATTTCACCAATCTCAAAAACATGAAAGGCTGAGTTGACCCTGAGCCAATGAGAATCAAACTGCTGGCAGTCAGTAGAATTAGCCTGCAATACTGTATTCCAACCATTGAGCCACCATGGCTCTTTATACTATAGTATAAAGCATACAGAAAGCATAGTCCCCACTATGTCAACTTATGGTATTCTGATAACTCCAGTCCTTAACAGAATGTTATGGAATCAAGCAATTGGTTAATGGATTGGTTCTAAAACTGTGGTCTGTGGATCCCTGGGGGACCACAATGTCATCACAGGGGATCTGTAACAGCTTAAAGAAATGTTATGATTTAAATCTTGAGTTAAGTCTTGACAATCTCTGGCCATAGTCTATGGCCACAAAAGGTATTAAAGGGGCTGAAGAAAAGGTTGAGCACCACTGGGTTAACATATGAGACATATTTGCATCCATATAACTTGTACTTTGTTTTTTAAACTTTAAGGCAGAGAAAGATGAGTGAGAAGACAAACATTATGGCTATCAGTGCAGTTGTAAAAAACAATCCTTGGTCATGCATCCCAGTAGATTCTGAAGAATATATTCTCAGGTTAATTTGTTGGAATTGTATCAGTAAATTGGGAAACTTTTATAACCTTAATCCAATTGGTATATAAAAAAAGTTTGTGAGGATGATAATGATGATGGTGGTGATGAATTAAATTTACATGCCACTCAGTTCCTAGTAACTCTGAATGTTTTATAAATGATTTGAAACTTGAAATATATATACTGTATATATGTGTGTGTGTGTGTATGTATATATGTATATATATGTATGTATGTATATATGTGTGTGTGTGTGGTCTTGGCATGTTCGGGTCTTTTCCCGTGTAAGATTGAAAGTATCTTGGCAATGTTTTGACGAGGTCCCACTCACCATCTTCAAGCTGGTGCTTTTGGCTTCATGCTTGTGCGAACAAAGCATGATCAGAGCTGCCGTCTCCCTATATATACTGGTGGGGAGGTTGATAAAACAGCCAACCAACTTCCCCACCAGTATATATAGGGAGACGGCAACTCCGATCACGCTTTGTTCGCACAAGCACGAAGCCGAAAGCACCAGCCTGAAGATGGCGAGTAGGACCTCGTCAAAACGTCACCAAGATACTCCCAACCTTACACGGGAAAAGACCCAAACACGCCAAGACCTGCATACTTCGGGTATTTTCCCACGTCATCATAGTTGTGCTTTTAAATTTGGAGCAACGTTTCGGCAGAATCTCATCTGTCATCATCAGGCTTCTGTATTCTGTATCAATACAGAAGCCTGATGATGGCAGATGAGATTCTGCCGAAACATTGCTTCAACTTTAAAAGCACAACTATGATGACGTGGGAAAATACCGAACAAGCTGAATACATACATGTAAGTATCACGAAAAACTTAAGATATATATTTGTTTTTTATTTTCTGGGTACTTTACAAGTTGCTGTTCCAGCTTCCTTCGGGTATTATCCCACATCATTGTGCTTTTTAAAGTTGTAGCAACGGTTCGGCAGAATCTCATCTGCCATCATCAGGCTTCCGTATTGAGTTCGTATGTGGGTCAGGCCTATCACAGCGTTGGTTTTAAATTGAGGCTAGCCTATATTGTCCCAGGATGGTTTTTTTCTACATCTGATGATTGGGATCGTTTGGTCTGTGTTTATTGGTCTTGGAGTTGCTTGATTGGTGTTCTGGTTTTTCTGTTTTGTGGCTTTGATGGCTGGCACACTGTGTTCCTGTATTGGGCTCTCAGTGCAGCTTGCTTCACGTGACAGGACGGCTGATTATCTAGGATAGTTTCATCTGGGTGCTTGTTGGGTGTGTTTGAGCTGGAGTATCAGGGGGAGTCTGTTTGTGCCCAGTTGTTTGCCTGGCTGTGGTGTGGAGATCTTTTATTTGAGAGTGCAGGTTCCAAATGACTGACATATGGTGGAATCCTCTTCTATTACTGCTTTCAGGTCTTTTTTCATCTCTATGGCTTCTCTTGATGTTCTGTGGCTGGGGTTTTCTATAGTGGCTAGGTTTTGGTGCAATTGAAGTTGATGTTATGACTGTGGTTTCATGTGTTTGAGACTAGTGAGGAGTGTGTTCCACTTTTTTCTGCATTTTTGTTCTCCAGCGGGTACTTATTCTTCTATTGGTCTGTCCAATGCTAGTGGCGGGATGATGCACAGGGATTCGTATATGCCTTGGTTTTCAAGGTCAATTTATCTTTGGGTTCTAAGGATGGCTGCTATTTTTTTGTCTGTTTTGAAGGGACAGTGTTGATGTGATGCCTGTGTAGTATCTTTACTGATTTTGTCTGTAGTACCTCTTATGTAGGCAGGACAGCTGTTCATAGTCTGTTGATCTTCTAGATCTCTATTATGGCTTAGTGTGTTTTTGTGGATCAAGCTGGTGATTTTATTTTTGCGGAAGCCCTTGGCTGTCAGTACTTTAGTCAGGGTGATAGTTCAGTCTTTATATGTATCTTGTCTGCCAGGCGTTGGTTCTGGTGATTAGTGTTTTGGCCACGGAGTTTATCTGTGCTGGGTGGTGGTGGGATTGGCGTGAGTAGTGGTTGGGTGTGTTTTCTTCTGTATACGGTAATGTCTAGTGTGCATCTTTTTTTGTAGTTAGTACATCTAGGAATGGTAGTTGTTTGTTTATTTCCATTTCCATGGTGAATTGATTTTGGGGTGTGTGCTATTTAGGTGTGTTCGGAAATTGTTTAGGATTTCTTTCCATGGGGCCAAATCACAAATGTGTCATCGATGTATCTAGCCATATTTGGGTTTGTGGGTGCATTAGGCAGGGCGCTGGATTAGAATTCTTCCATAACAGGTTTGCAATGACGGTGACAGTGGTGATCCCAGTAGGGCTCTTCAATTTGCTTGTATCTTGTCCTTTGTATAGAAATATTGTTGGTTAAGAGTGTTCTGTTAGTTCCATGACGGTGTTTAGCTGGTTGGTATTTATTTTGATTATTTCAAGAGTTTCTTTTATCGGACTTATGATGAATAGTGAAACCATGTCAAAACGTACAAGCAGATCTTCTTGTTCTACACGTGGAACATACGAACTCAATACAGAAGCCTGATGATGGCAGATGAGATTCTGCCGAAACGTGTTGCTACAACTTTAAAAGCACAACTACATGATGTGGGATAATACTGAACGAAGCTGACAGCATATTATAATATATTTCGCAGGTATTACATGTGTGCTGTTTAGCTTCCTTCAGGTATTATCCCACGTCATTGTGTGTTGTTAAGTTGTAGCATGATTTCAGCAGAATCCCATCTGCCAGCATCAGTTCTGTATGGATTGTGTCGTCTCACAGCTTTGGTTTCACACACATCCTACAGAAGCCTGATAGATGGCAGATGGATTCTGCGAAACGTTGCTACAACTTAACAACACTAGATGACGTGGAAAATACCAAAGGAAAGCTAAACAGACCACATTAATACCCGCGAAAGCTTAAAAAAACAAATATATATATATATAGATAGAATAGATAGATAGATAGATCAAGATAGATAGATAGATAGATAGATAGATAGATAGATAATTGTTTTTCTTAAGTTTTTGCGGCAGGTAGCTTAATGTTGAGAATCTCATCTGCCATCATCAGGCTTCTGTATTGAGTTTGTATATACACATACATATACATATACATATACATATACATATAAAGTTGCATCTGAAAGTGAAGACTAAGCACTTTATTCCTGCTTTGCAATGTTAATTTTCTTATTTTAGTGTTTTGTTAATGTATCATTATGAATATAGTTGTTTATGTTTATAGTTGTGCAGATTATGATGCAGCTGTCCTTTCAAAGTAGAATACAAAATGGCTTCTCCCTTTTAAAGACCACAGGAAGAGTATTTGGTTATTTTTGGAAAATTGGAATATGAAAAGGTCGGTAGTTTCCTTCAGCCTTCCATTAAAAATAATGTTCCTGTTTGAGTTTGCAACCTAGATCTATGAGAAAAAATATGAACAGGAAAGGCTTTTCAGCAAAGAGGCTATGTGACTTGAAAAAAAAAAGGTAGGACCTATTCATGGAAATCATAGGGATCACATTGACTGCCTAGGATGTCCATCAACTGGGAGACTTTTGGGCTTCCTTGTGCAGTTGACTGACCACCATGCGAACAGACTGCTGGACTGAATGAGTCAGGGGTTCAATCCAGCAGGCCCCTGCTTATTGATTATGATTCTTCAAGTTAGTGATTAACTCTTAACAATCACATATATTTTTTCCATGAATGTTCTTGATAGCTGTTTTTCTCTGATATACTAATCTAGCCCAATCTTTGTGGCTTGGTGGTCTGGCTGTTGGGGGGAGGGGAACCAGGCCATGCAAGCACCAAGCTGGTGTACACACGTGTGCATGCAGCTCAACTCATGTGAGCGGTGGGCTGATGCACATGCACATGCACAGACACAGCTCAACTACAAGTGGAGCTGCGTACACATGTGTGTACGCATAGGCCCACTGCTCATGTGAGTCAAGCTGCATGGCCTGGTTGTGAATAGGCCATGCCCCAGAAGTGGGCTGCAGCCCAGGAGTTGGGGACCCACATACTAATCAACAGATTATAGCATCATATCATAATTTATATATATAAAAGCAAAATACCACTCAAGCATCATCACAAAATCTCCAGAACCGTAAAGTCTACAAACTTGAAATTTGGCACATATGTTCCTCTTGGCTTCTAGGTTCTCACTAAGAAAAGATTTAAGTTTGTATTGTGTTTTATGGTGTTTTATGATTTAGTATGTCATACAAATCCAAAAAATTAGATTAAATAATCTTTTGTCTGTTCTATGTGTCCTGCTAACAAAACCAGAAAAAAGGCAACCCCTCTCTATTGCCTTTCCACAAATGTGTAAAAATAGAAGGCAGTTTCCAGAAAAAGGTTTATGAAAATTTAATGCATGTATGTCACAAATACATTTGAATATTTAAATGTCATGAGAGTACATTTTCAGAACCCCAGATTTCCTTTAGCTGCCTGCATTTATGCAAAATGTGGTTTTCTTGCTGAACAATGTTTATAATTATTCTAAAATGCCAACCCATAAATGAATAACAACAATAATATCTTTGAAGATATCATTTTAACTTACTTCGTCCTACTGATCATGATCATCCCATACACCCCAACCATTTTTTTTCAATAGCTGATTGTAGGTTTAGGTGGTGGCAAGTAAAACACAATGTTCTTTCTACATGGATGATCAAGATTCTTTTTATAGCGAATCTCAGCTTTGAGCTCATCTTGAAGAAAGCAATGGGTTAAAAAGCCTCAAAGGGTCGTGATTATACCAGAAGTTCAACTGCATGAACACCTGCTCTTAACACAAGTGCAAACAAAAATAAAACATTTTTTTCCTGAAGGGGAAGAGGGGTGAGGTGAGAAGCACACACAAAAAAGACCATAGGTAGAACAAAAAGAATAATGCTGTCTAAATGCCAAAAGAGGAAATGTTGCACTGAATTCCGTCAAAGTCAAAAACTAGGGGTAGTTTTTCTCCCTGAGTCAGACGGAGAACCCAATTTGGGATATTTTTGCATTATTTAGTTAATTAGATTAAACTAGCTTCTATGAAAGGCAACTATGAGCAAAGAGGAATCTTTTTACAGTTTTCGAAAAGAAGGTTATGGACGTTCTTTGACAGCACCAGTTCTACTCTGGATGCTAAAAATGCATATTCATCTAATAAATTCTCTATCACCTTTTTAATTCTGCGATCTTCCATTTTTGCATACAAATATTTTCTCATTCTCACTACCCTCCATTTACAATCTATATTTGGGAAAAATTAACTATTTTAAAATAATGTTTTATTTCACTCATATATCTCATTTGCCTATAAGGAATTTAAGAGAGAGAAATTATGAGCTTGGTCTTTTTAATAAGATTGAAACTATATTGCACTAATTCTGTATTACTTGAACTACAAATATTTGCTGAATGATGCCAATATGTTGCTGGTATGTGCCACTAAGAGTAACTATGCTCCTAACACAACTGCTGTTGTGGAGAAATATGAGGAGGGAGCACTATGGCTGTTACTTTAAATTGAACCAAAAAAAATGGGATATAAATTTAATTAATAAATAATCAATAATGGGCTTTTTGGGTAGCAATGGCTTTGCTGTAGACCCTTGTGTATCAAGGTTTATTTTAGTTAAAATATAACTCTCTGTCACAATTAGCAATTCTTTCCTTTTTGACATGCTCCAAATAGAATTTACCATCCTAGTGTCTGTTGGAATTTGCTCAATTTCTAGTCAATGTTCTATTTGAATATTTAGCATAAAGTTTACTATTCATGCTCAATAAACTGAAAGGATAATAATTGATTTTCCCTTTTTTAAATAAATATGTTTTCTTTTTTAAAAATATTATTTTTCCTTTTTTATAAATGGGAATGATTATATCTCTTTCCCATCTTTTGGGAGTACAGTAGTATGTACAACCAAGGACAGAGAAGAAGGAAATTGATTGGATTCCACCATTTTAAATTGTTGTGGATGATTTCAGCTGTCATAAAGGAAAGAATCTCTTATATAGGAGAAAGGTTAAATAAAAGAATTAAAAGCTGGCTCTCTTTATCTATTCTCCTTATAAAACACATAGATTGCTTGGTTTTGCTTCATGTTAGCATCTTAGAATGTTCTCACTACAATATCTCTGGATGAGTTTTGTGGAACCAGACAGCTGGAGTTCACTTTAGAACAGCCTGGACCTTTGAAATATGGAAAACAGTTGAAAATTATATTAACTTTTGTGCAAATGTTTAGCTCCAAACTGGCAAGAATTGGGCATGCCTACATCAGAGCAGTTAGCTATTTTGCCAGGGTCATTCAACCAGCTAGAATCAGTCAACCATTCAAATTATCAGAAATAGCTAGGCCTTGTGCCCGAAAATGTGCAGGAATCTAATATACTGTAAGGCAGTAACTTTGATTTTTTTTCTTGCCTTGATATTCCACAAATCCCCCTAAAAATGAAGTTGGATGTCATCATGACAGAAAGAAAAATGTCACTTTTCCCAAGATGGATATTTATTTTGTTTAGGTTATTTTATTTTTAAATTTACAATTGATGGTTCATTACTGAAGCTTCAGTGACTCACTCTATGCTCCAAGAAGATCATTGCTGCATTGTACATTTCCATTTTTGCTGAATGAAGTGTAGCCTAAATACCATTGCTAATTTTTTTATTGACTGAAGCTAGTGCACAGTTCCATCGAGCTGTTGTAATATTTATCTCATGTGAACTCCAAACACATTCTAAATAATGAGCAAAATAAAGAATTGATTTTCACCAGTACAGGAATAAGAAGAATTTGATCATACTGCTATATTTATATAACAGTGCTTACAACATTTGGATTGTTGTATGATACACCTTTTTCTCAATATAAAGGGAATAAAAAATATTAAGAATGAAGAGATCCCCACTTTGGGTAGTGAGAATTTTAAAGTCTTGTAACATGGACAAGAGGGGAAAACTACAGACAACACTGACTTAGTTCTAGTGTATGAAAGAATGGTATTCAACTGAGACCAGACAGAATGAAAAATGGAATTAGAGAGGAAAAGCAAGTAGATAAATTAAAATTGGGTGTTAATGCTAAAAATTACAATTGTAGCTATAACAACAACAAAATAAAATTATGACTGAATCTGAGTAGAGATTTCTTGGAGAATCCACCAATTTCCTGACCGTTTTGCTGTTAATATGAGGTAATGTACTGTTTGAGAGCATAATGAAAAGTAAAGCAAAATATATCCTGGAATGCTGGACCTCTGACCTATCCTGAATAGTTTTGCTAATAGAACACAAATGGCTCAAGTAAACTAAGTACCTGTAAACCTTGTGACTAATTGAAATCAATAATTGTTTCACACATGTTGCAATACAATATTTATTTGGGAGGTTGACTTACTCCAATGTATAAAACCATACTGTGACTTGCAAAGTATGGATTGTGGTTTAGAATTATATATCAACTAGTTTACTATGGCTTGTTCAATAAGCCATGATTAAACATGATCACGTAAAAAAACATGCTTCCAATGAAACAACTTAAAGTTTGTTATTGGCCAGGGAACACAACACAGTATACTGAAGTGCTCTAAACATGCTTTGTTTATGGATATAAAAGCCATTATATCAGGGGTGTCCAACCTTGGCAATTATAAGACTTGTAGACTTTAATTCTCAGAATTCCCAATCCACCATGACTGACTGAGGAATTCTGAGAGTTGAAATCCACAAGTCTTAAAGTTGCCAAGGTTGGAGAGCCTGCTTTACATAATACACTGAAACAGATATTTGCAGTTCTTCAAGTTAAAATCTTAATTTGGTAGATCAGGGCTGTCAAACTCCCGGTCCACAGGACGGATATGTTACGCACTGACCATGCCCAGTTTAGTGATGGGAAAAAAAGTCCTGATACATCACGTGATGATGCCAAGACGATGAATTTGTCACACATGTGATAGATGTACTTCCAGTTATTTGTTAACTCTTTTTCTCCCAGAATTGCTGGTACAATATTTAGAGTATTCTGATTCCCATTGGGTGATATCTACTAAGACGTAATGGGAGCTTGGTATAGTTTTAATATGATTGTATATGTTGTTTTAACTTTTGATTGGTAAGAGCTCAGACTTGGCTAGAAGACAGGAGACTATATAAATATTTAAATTAATAAATAGTTCTAAAATGAATTCAATTGAATTCAGTTGATCTTACTCCTAAATAACCTAGCATAAGATTCTAATACATATATAGTGTAATAATTCATGTTATGCTTATTTCTTTGTTTTGAAAATCAAATATTCTAGGTGCGTATATAGTTAAAATTATGGCTGAATTTGTGTTTTATTTTATTTGATTAATGTGGATGAAAAGGGTTAAGATACTCAAATTTCCTCTTGGTTCAGGGGAATATGTAAATGGCACTATTCATAAATGCATTGCGTTCTGTTCGGAAATAAGGTGCATGAGACCGGGTTCTAACAAACAGCTCTTTATTCAAACAGTGTGCATCGTTCTGTCGGAAATAAGGTGCAATGAGACCGAGGATTCTAACCAAACAGCTCTGTTATTCAACAGTGAAGTAACTGGTAACAGAACATTGAGGCCAAGCCCGCAGCAGCCCTTTCTTATACGCAGCTTGCTCCGTAGCTTGGTGGCCCAATGACCAGTTCTTTGAGTGATCCCGCCATTTCGGCGGACCCAAAGGGAATGGCTCTTAAGTACCAATCGAGAATGGCCTTCTGGACCAATCAGATTGAGGTATTTGGAGTCTACCAAGTTCTATCCACACTCCCGCCTTGGTTTTGTCCAACATTGCATAAACGTTAGTTCCGACCCCCGGCTGCCACGGCAGGAGGGTGGGGGCTTTGGTGGGTCCTGTGTGACCTGCACAGCTCATTCAGTCGTGGTTCTTCAAGGGCGGTTTCGGACAGGATCTGGACTTTTTTCTCATGTCGACTTGCTGCCATGGTAACCTACTGTGGAGAGGGTTGGAGTCAAGCCTTGTGCTTGTCTGCCTCCCGCCTTGGTTGGTGGATGGCTCCGCACTGCTGCCTCCTGGTTCATCCGGGCTGGTCAAGCTGGCCTGGCGTGTCTCCTTCCTAGGAAGCCTCGCCTCGGTCTTCCTGCTCCTGACGTTCTTCTCTGGACGGTCATTAACTGTGAGGGCTCTTTTGTTTTATTGAGTTTCTTGTTAGTTGATTGTTGTCGTGTTATTGTAGGTTTGTCTCTCCCTTTTATTATTTTGTGTGTTTCCCCCCTCCTTGGTGTTTGGTTCGTTTTATTGCGGCGCTGGGATGGTTGTTGCTTCTAGTGTTCGAGTAGCAAGCTGGTCGAGTGTGCCGCTTCCATGTCTCTAGGAGTAACCGTCGTCCAAGGAAAAAGTCGGTAAAGACCGGGGGCCTTGGTATTGTGGGGGTTATTGTGGCTGAAGCCATAATGCCGGTTCCCCTGGTAAGGGTTTTTTGCGTACGACTAAATTTCCAATTTTCAAATGAGCGGTATTTACTGGATTTTGAGTCAGGGGTTTGTCGCAGGTATATGTGGGATGCAGTCTAGTATCGAGGTAGGAAGCACAGTTTCCACCCAATAGGAGTTCTGGCGTGCTTTTGGTTGGTTGTTTTGCTAGGGGTGGATACTGTTTGGATAGTGAACAATCTGGTTGAGTCCAGCCCTGGCCACCTAGACTAGCTCGCTGGCAGGGCTTTCATTTTGACTATGGGCCGGGTGCCCTGCGTGCCATGCGCAACACTTCTTGCCTGTAACTTTTGGTCTCACCACTCTGTCCCCCACAATATACAGCCTTTTTCAATAGAACAGTTCAGTTGTCCGTCAGGTGCAAAAAGGTTTAAAAGTCTCGCTTTGTTTTCATCTGGCAGCCCTGTACCTACCAATGCAGGATTCGAGCTGTCACGGGTCTTTAGCGGTTAGCTTTAGCGACGTCTGCTGCGGTTTGTGCAGATTCGGCCAGGACTCAATTTGGAGAGTGGAGACGGTGGGAGCTGGTTCGTCTTCTGTGTTGGGCAGTGGGGAACGGTTCAAGGCATCCGCATGGGTGATGGTCTTTCCTGGATGATGGAGGAGATGTAGTTGTAGGCAGTGAGGAATTCAGACCACTTGTAGTTGTAGGGTGGAATTCAGACCCACATTCTTGGTGATAGAATGTTGGGGTTGGTTTGTTTCCTGCCAGGATCCTAGCAGGTTTTGTAGTCAGTGATAATTGAAAAGTCCTACCATAAAGGTATTCGTGGAATCTTTTGTATGCCAGCTATGATTGCGAGAGCTTCTCGGTTGAGTTGGCTATAGTTTTCTTTTCCGATTTTGACAGCGTTTTAGAGTAGAAGGTGATTGATGCTCTCTGCCATCTGGTAGCTGGTGGCTCAGTATGGCACCGATTCCAAAAGGTGATGCATCAAGGTGACCGTCAAAGGCAAGGTGTTGCTGTACTGGATCAAAACGGTGTAAGACGTTAATAAGTCCTTGATATTTGGAATGCTGCTTGTTCCCAGTGGCCCCATTTCCTATGGTTTTTTTGTCTAACAACCGATGTAAGGGTTTTGCTACAGTTGCTTTTTGGGGGCAAGAATACATTGTAGAAATTTATGAGACCTAAGAATGCTTGTAAGTCAGTTTTTTCTTAGGTCTAGGTACGTCTTTGATTGCCTTTATCTTTTTTTCGGTGGGGTGTATTCCTTGCTCATCTATGAGATAGCCTAAAAATTCGACCTGATCAGTGGCTAATTTACATTTTTCTCTCTTGACTTTAAAGCCCTGCGTCCTGAATCGTTGCAAGACTTCTTTTAGTCTACTTTCCAGTTGGTTTGCGTTTTTTGCTGACACCAGTACATCATCAAAATAACGACTCCCTTGATTCTGTTTAAGGCACTCCATGAGGTTTCAGAAAATGCCCTGGGGCAACGCTAATGCTAAACTGTAGTTTGATTTGCATTTGAATGCCCCCCTTGTGGTGACTATAGTCTGTGCTTCTGCCAGTTGCGGGGTCAACTGGTAGCTGTTGATACGACATGTATCAACGTGTATGCGAGATGTATCATCAACAATGCGAGATGTATGTATCAACTTGTGCGAGATCGAGCTTCACAACATTTTTTCCTCCCCCTAGTGAGTGCAATAAGTGTTGCACTACCGTGTACTGGTATATGCACTTTTGCTGGAGCGACATGATTTAGGGTTGCCTTATAGTCTCCCACAATGTGCACTGCCCATTGGTTTGACAGGAGTCATGATGGGTGCTTCCCACCTGGCATGGTTGATTGGGTTCTAACACCCCTGTGCTATAAGTTTAGTTTAGTTGTTCGGGGCTATTTTTGGTTTTAAGGCAAAGGGAAGCATCTGGCTTTTGAACCTGATGGGAGCTATCTTTGGGTCTAGGCTAAATGAGATGGGGTCCCCTTGTACTTGCCTAGGGTCCCATTGAATACATCCTGGAACTCTTGCAACAGGCTCTCTTCCCAGTTGGCTGCATGACGCTGTTGACCCCAGTCACTCCGATTCCCAGGTGCGCAAACGCATTCGATACCCAGTAGGCAGGCGATCATGGTGACGATTGTTAGAGGCAGGATTTCAGCGTGATTTTTAAATCAACTAGAAATGTCAAGGCCCACTACCAGGATTCAGTTTCCCCTGGTGTCCTTTTAAATGATCAAGTTTTTGTTGTGTCCAGTTTTTCTTTGGCTTGATATCTGGTATCAGGCATTTGATAGTGTCCCAAGATACCATTGATAGTTAGATCTGGAGTCTACTTCCATCTCACATGGACTTCCCTTCAATGTTTCACGATTCTACCAGACACTTTTTACCATTACCTGCACTGGCATTTCCGAATGGTATATGTTTGGTGAGTCTTCTTTCTCTGTTAGCGCTTTGTTCGTTCGGTTTTCTGCTCTCAATGGTTTCACCTTTTCCCGGCCTGTTCTTCTTCGAGTTCTGGGGGGGGATGCTGCCGCGTCTTTTAGGACTATAGCTCTTTTTTGTTTTGGCAGCTACCCTTGCAATGTGCCCGCCATTTCTTCCACAAAGCTCAGAATGGGCATCTAGAACCTACATTCTGAATGCAGGTGGTTGCCTCCGATCCAGCAACAACTGGAATTCCAAAACCTGCTTTTTCTTTTTTCCCGCCATTATTTTTTTCGACTGAAGCCTTATGTACATCTTCATTCGTTGTCATTATTGTCACTTGGGGAGTCGAGATCTTTAATAGTGGGCGGTCACTGTGGGCTGTTTCTGTCTGCTTCCTTTCTCACCCCCTCTTTCTCTGGGTTGATTCGGCGGATCTGGAGTTTGCATTACTCCTGGCGCATAGTGACTGGGATTTCTTGGCTGCTTCAGAGGCTGCTCTTTCTGCGATGGCTCAGCAACTGGTAATATTAGTCTGTTAAAGCAGCTTGCTTTGGTGAGTAGTGTCTTTCAAACCGAGGACCACGCGTCACGTCATGGCCTCGTCCATATTCTGGAACTCCAGGGTTCTCCGATTTCCTCAGGGCTGCTAATGAAGTCTCTGACTATCCTTTTGGTCTCTTTTGTAAAACTGTCCTTTTGGTTAGGTTGGAACCACAGCGCATAATGGGCTCGGAGCATTCCTGTTCAGCTCAGCATGCTATCTGTTTAACGTCTCTTGGTTTAGCTAGCGTTCTTAGCCATTTAAAAACAGCTGGTCCACAGTGTATGAGGAATACAGCTCTCTTCCTTCTTGCGTCAGATATCTCCTGCAGCTCAATTGCTTTCTAGAAAATTAGAAGCGACAATGTACAACTCCCAATCTTCCTCGGCTGGTGTTGCACAGTGCGGCGTGCGCATTGTTTACCGGCACTCTGTTGCTCGGTTGTTGCCATGTGCTTCGGGTCCCGCTGTCTTCCTAGGACATCCCACCTTTGTCCGCAGTGTTCCTGTTCGGAAATAAGGTGCACGAGACTGGGTTCTAACAACACAGCTCTTTATTCAAACAGTGAAGTAACGGTCACAGAAACAATTGGCTCCAAGCCGCGGCAGCCCTATCTTATAGCCGGCTTGTTCCGCGCTTAGTGCGCCCAATGACAGTTGTTTGAGTGATATCCCGCCATTCGGCAGGCCAATCGGAATGGCTCTTAAGTAACAATCTGAGAATGGCCTTCTCGACCAATCAGATCGAGGTATTTGGAGTCTACCAAGTTCTATACACAACACATTGTTAGCAAAAGAAAGATCCCCCTATTTAACACTAAGCACAGTAATAAAGAAATTCAATAAACCTTACAGTGTGACTGGTAGATTTTTGTTTTTTTCTTTAAAAAATCCTGCTTTAGTCATTACATGGGGAAATTTAACACCACTTCTACCTGACCAGTCCATTCTGTAAAATTGTATTTTCCTCTGGCACACAATTGCTATAAATAAATAAAATGGACCCAACACAAATCTGTTTCTCCTACCTTTTAAACCAATTTCCCCCCATTTGAGGGAATAAAGAGCAAATAATATAAATAGCACATTCTGAGATTTGAAACAATTCAAACTTGTAATTCTTTCATTCCAAAACAGCATTACAGGAAACAGAGAAACTGTCAGCCTGAAAGCCATCATTTATCATTTACCTAATGATAACTATTTGTTCCATGTGTTGTGTTTCATTAATGAATACTTATTTTAAAATGTTTAACTCTCTGGGTTTTTGTTTGTGTCACAACGATATCTACAAGGAAGTTTCAGATATGTCAAAATGGTGGCTGTAGCCCATGCAGAAAAGGGGTGGATCACATGCTGACACTGCCATCTTGACTTTTTTGAAACTCCAGTAGACGTGCCTGTTTCTAAGAATGGTCTCTCATTTCATAGACTTGCTTTGACAGTAGAGTTACATTTTGGAGAAGAAGAAGCCTTATTGCTGAATCCAATTAAGAAATGGATTGACACATCTTATGAGTAACCTATTTTGGTTTAATATGATTCATGGACTCATTAAGATGTAGTTTATCCAATGTATCAAAATTAAACAAACCTTGGTTAAACTGCTGGCCAGTTATAGCCCTGACATATTGGTTCCAGTTTTACCAGCTTTTTTCAAAAGGTTGGAAAGGCCTAGCTCTTCCTTCAGGCATTGCAGTTAGGCTATTATTTTGTGAAGTTCTGGGTGTGGATATACGGTAACTGTATTTTGCAATTTTTAATGCAGGTTTCTCAATCTGTTTTTGTGTCTGTATGTATTTTATGGTGGTCAATGTTTCTGCTTTTACTTGCTGTCTGGAGTTTATCGGGAGAATTGGACAATCTTATGAATAAAATAAATTAAATTAAATAAATAAAATAAAATAAAGTAACTGCAGGATATTAGTGAGAACTTCATGGAGCAGTCAAATAGCAGTTCCAAATGTTTTCTAAAAAACAACATCGGAGTGACAAAATGGAAGGATATGAATCTGTGATGTATGAATTTATTAAATTAAAAATTGTGTGACTGAAATCACAATTGTAATCATTCAGTTTTCTCTATTTACATTTTTAATTAGAGAGGCTTGAAAACACCCGCCTTACACCATAGAAAAGGCAGGTTGAATCCTAACTGATAGCAATATCCCCAAGCCTGGCCAATGTTAGAGATGCTGGATGTGATCTTTCTACTCCAATGGAAAGCCCACACTAGATTCCAGTTACCATCCATGAGCAAAAGAATCTCAGGCCAGGAACTGCAGATCAGTGATCAAAAGGACTGTACATGGAATATACAAGGTAAACTGATGTGAAAAACCATAAATTAAACTGGGAGAACATGCAGATGCAAAAGTAAGACCCACAAAGAGGAAGCATGAAATGAGATATTTGCATTGGATATAGAAAAGTAACACGCATGTGCAGGACTCAAAATAATCTGAAGGTCAGCCTACGGTGGAAGTTGTCTAAGTGAATATTAGAACTGAGAGCCAACAGAATCTATTTTAGGGATCTCTGGATAGAAGACAATGAAGTTAATTAATTCTTTCCTCAGGTATCAGAGGTGACTTTGGAAAACCCATCTGCAGACAGTTCAATAAGTTGTTCTCTGACAGGACAGCATGACAAATGCAGCTGGTGTTTAGGTCCCCAACTGTTTTCAGACTGAGCTTTTTAGGCTTCTCCGGGTCCTAGGGGAGACTGGAAGATCGGGGTGTACTATGCGTTTTTGCTTTTTGAGGGAGGGAAATCGGGAGCCTTTAATTCTGGAATTAGACACTTGGGGAAATGGTATTGCTCTTTTGGAAGACAAAAAAAATCTTTTCCAGAAGAACTTTTGTGTATGATGAAGCCAAAGAATGTGTTAAAGAGGTTGGTTTTAATAGTGTGGTTGTTGCAGTCTTTACCATTAGGTCCTTTCAGGGGTGGGATGGGCCTTGAGTCTTTTAGTTTGTTGTTTACAAAATAGTAGAAACTGTGGGTGGAATTGGTGCGTAGAAGGTTTTCTTTTTGTTTAAAGTGATAATTGGTGCATTCAGTTTTTATCTGATGGCATAAATTGTTGTATTGGCTTTTGAAATTGGCAATGTGACCAGATTTGTTTTTCCGCCAAAGTGATTTCTTTTTGGATTGAAGCTTCCTTATTGTTTTGGGTAATTTGGTTTTTCTGGTTTTGGGAGTTGTTAATGGTACATTCTGTGTACATGAAAAAATAATAATTGATAGGTCGGACTAGACTGAAAAAGACAGACAGTTAAAGGCTGAAGTTGACTGGAATATTTGAATGACTAGAAGAGAGTTAGAAGCAGAAGTGTCAAGGTTTGTTGCTTAGAAGACAGTTGTGATGATATGAAAGCTACTAGCTTTGATTACTGTGGCACCATCTACAGTGTTCTACATTTTTCTACAACACTGAGATTCACCTCAAAGAACTAGTTGTAAAGTATGGGCATACTGATTAACATTCTGAGTCCACACAATGTTGTATTTTAGTAGAAGAGATAAATTCAGTATATTATCCACTGTTACAGAGAAGGTAACCTCTGTTCAAGTATTCTTCATTCCAGCATGGTGATGGAGAGAAGTCCTTATGTAGCTGTATCTCTTAAATTAAGAATCAGAAATTCTTGTCATTTTGCTAAAAATCACCAGGATTCTATCCCTAAAACCAGATCCTCCTTCCATTTTCATCCTTCCCTTTTCAGGGCATCTAAGAGGACTTACAATAGTTTATCAGCAAATGTCTATGGAAATTCTCATTCACCAAGGTATTGGTTGTCCTAAAGGTGCTTTTTTCGAGAAGCAACTGGACTTTCTGGTTTTCATTTGAAGATGTTTTGCTTCTCATCCAAGATGCTTCTTCAGCTCTTGAAAAAAGCACCTTTGAAACAGCTTATTAGCAAGTTTGAAATACTACATATCCTTATTTTTTTTATTTCTCTGCAAAGCTAATGGAATGATGAAAGCAAATAAAAGAAACAAAGCTTTAGAACAAGTAGAGTAGAAGTAACAAGAAAGAATTACCAGAAGACAAAAGCAATTATAAATTACCTATGAAGTAACACGGCCAATGCTGTTTAATGTACATGCTTTAACAGGTGAAAAAAAAACAGTATGTAGCCACATTGGAGATTAGTAAATGTTATGTTTTAATACCAGCTTGATTACCTTCTGGTAACTAATTTTCATAAAGATACTTTAAAGAATTCAAAACCAGGGCATTTCTTTAAAAGATCTAATAATATGCTTTACTTACCCTTATTGTCCGAGGGATAAGATGGAATGTAATTGAGTTCAATTTTTTTTTTCATCAAGGAAACTTGATTACAGAGGTGGGCATTATGGAGCCCTAGATCCCAGCACTAAGGACAGACTATATAGCACTTAGAATGTGAAATGAATTGGATTAGAAACAAGAGACAATTTCCGTCATTATAGGCAAAGCATGTAAAACATGAGTAATTCTGAAAATGATGATAAAATGAAACTTTACTGTTAAATGAATATAATGGAGCCAGAGGGTGGGATAAAAACTAAAGATGTATGAAAGATGTCTGGGAAATATACTAGGCACTAACAGTTTATTCTGAATATGTAAGGAAAAATGGAGAAGCAGATTGCTGTGAGACCTATTTGGGAATGCTATTTTCAGTTAACCTGCTTCTCTTACAAAAACACACACCAGTTGCCAGTACAACTCTAGCAATAATAATGATGATGATGATGATGATAATGATGATAATAATCATCATCATTATCATCCAGTAAACTCCCTTTTTACAACTCTGTAACCCCTTAACTCAGGGTCGAGTCCGGGCAAGTAGATGGAGCTAAGCACTTACTGGCCAGATAACCTTCCTGATGCCATGTGGAGTTCACAGCACATATTTTTGTTTGCACTCTCGGACAGAAACATCTGCTGCTACCTAGGATTAAACCTCCAACCTTCCAAGTGAGAGGTGAGTGTTTTCACCACTAGGCCAGGACACCACTCATTAATTTTAATCCAATAAAATTAGAAAGAAAATAAAGATATGGAAGTACTGTTAATACCGGTATGATGATATCATAGCAAAGAAAACAAAAAGAAAATGAAGAAAAAGACTGTGGCATTTGGCAAAGCCTCACTGACTACCTCCTAACAACATTCTGTGGCTAAAAAGAAAAAAAAAAGAACATCCTCTAAAATATATTAACCACCTAAATAGAAATGTTATTTTTCTTTGGAGGGGTCCTGTCAGACTCAGTGAATGATTAAGTTGTGCTGCTTTTGTTTTGTTTATTACTTCTAATGACTTTCTCATTATCATTTTGCTGTGAAACATAAATGATGGTTATGGAAGAAAATTGTATTATTTAGATGACTTTATTAAATTAGAGCACAAATCTTGTCTATTTCTGGCTCAGGATAAATGTTGCAGACTCCTGGAAGCCCAAAATCATTTCAAACAGAGCAGCTTCAGGCAGTTTTGGAATCAACAGCGACACTATGCTTGAGGCACAAATGGAAAAAGAATTTGAATCTCAATTTATATGCATAAAAACATAATAGTCTAGCAAACAAATTGGCCAAGTCTAGCCTTTTATATCTGACCTTCTTAGCTGATAGCTCCAGGTGGCATTATATTTGTATTGTGTATTACAGATGTAAGACTGATCCAAAGCTTACAATTGCATCGGAGTCAACTTTTAGTTCACACCTACTGGTAGTCTTCGACTTACAACCAGAGGTGGTTTTCAGCAGGTTCTGACCAGTTCTGGAGAACCAGGAGCAGTGAACCGAAAAACACCACCTCTGGCTGGTCCCGCCCCCATCTATTCTCTGCCTCCCGAGTCCCAGCTGATTGGCTGGGTCTTCTTTTGTTGCCCTGCACAGGAGAATGGAACTGGAAAGTAGGTTAGTGGGGTGGGAAGGGAATGGGGATTTTGCAGTAACCTTCCCCCAGGAGTGGGGAGGGAATGGAGAGTTAACAGTATTCTTTCCCTGCCATGCTCACCAAGCCACGCCCATCCAGACACCCCACACAACCATTCATTTAGTGACCATTTGAAGTCAAAAAAAGTGACTGTTTTTCACAGTTATGACCACTGCAGCATTCCTATGGTCACATGATCAAAATTCAGGTGCTTGGTACCTGGCATGTATTTATGACGGTTGCAGTGTCCCAGGGTTATGGGATCCCCTTTTGAGACCTTCTGACAAGCAAAGTCAATGGGGAAACCGGATTCATTTAACAACCATGTTATTAATTTAATAACTGCAGTGACTCACTTAGCAGCTGAGGCCAGAAAGGTTGTAAAATGGGGCAAAACTCACTTAACAACTTTTCTTGCTTAGCCATAGAAATGTTGGGTGCAATTGTGTTCATAAGTCAAGGGCTATACACATTCTTCTCTTTCAATCATAATAGTAACTAGCAAAAACAATCCTGTGATTAGAATACCAGAAAGAAACACTGCAGCTAAAACACTGATTAGCTAAAAAGTTCCACATTGATATCAGCAAATAATATAATTTCTGTTTCTATTTTAATTTTTTTTTCTATTTTTTATGTTTCCTCCAGAGCATTTTTTAATGCTATAACCTAGCTTATTAAAAAGAAAAACCCTCCCAAAACCAGTTAGCCCTCACCTCAGCCCACCAATGCTATTCAGTTTCCAATGAATTTATTAGTGAGGCTGACTGAACTGCCAATCATTTTGCTTGAGCTCATACACAGCATCACAGATTATTTAGATCTAATTCTTAAGTTATCAGATTGTTTGGTACTCCTCTCATGGCGTTCCCTACCACAAATAGAGCGAAATGAAGAACTGATTTATTCTTTCAGTTCCAAACACACAGCAACCCCTCTCTTCCCATTTCATTGTCCAAGCTTTATAAGTTCATTGCAGCCTTCTAGAATAATGCCATGAAATGATTCACATTATTAAAAGAAATTAATGAATAAATCAGAAGGAAATCACAGACCGTACCAAGAAAGGTATTTAGAGATAAAGAACTTTAGTCGCAAAATATAGTATAGATCTATGCCTTAGCACTTTTTCTAGAAAGAATTGAAAAAATGGGGTTTCTGTCCTTTAGTTACAGTTATGTATTTTTAAATTTAGTATAATAAAAATAGATAAACTTCATTCAGTTTCAAATAAAAACATATAAGTAAACTTAGTGGAAACCCATTTCATAAAGATCCCTCAATTAACATTAAATATATTTATTTTATTTGTTAGAGTTATATCCTTGTTTTCTTCGAGGAACAAAAATCAGGCTACACAGAATTTGCTCGTCCTGTTTTTTCCCCATAAAGTCTATTCTAGGAAGTGGGTTTGGCTGAGAGAAAGTGACTTGTTCAATTGAGTTTCCATATCTGAAGGTGAACTATGATAATAGCGAATTCAGATATAAACTGCAAACCTTTGTTTATTATCCTTACTGTAGAGAGCAATATTAATAATGATTTTTAAAAAGCCAATGGTAAGAAATATTCAAACAAAGAAATGGTAGAAGCACAAACTGAAAATAGTGTAGAAACTACTGTAGTGTTTAAACCGTTATAACTATTTTATTATTTCCTAAAATGGATCCTGATCCTACTAGCACTATTTCTAAATTACTATAACCATCGCCAACACATTCTCCAGATTCAAATAGAATGAAGAGAAATCTAACAAAAAGGCCCCAACATGCTAAACAATAGTCTTTACTTTTGCAGTCTATCCTTCTACTAACAATACACCTATCCATTAATCTCTGCTTGTCCATTGAATAATGGAATTCACTTTAGAATTGCCACTACAGCATCAGGAAGAAGTAAAGCCCCTGTCACACTGCAGCAACGGATGGAAAGAGGATGTAAAACGGAGAAAAACACTTACCATCCATTGGTTTAACGCAATGCCATACCGTCTGTACTCACTGCCCTCGGTTTTGCTTCCTCTCTAATCCGTCCAGCATCCGTCTATGACCATTTCATCGCTCAGAGGTTTTTGAGCTGCTCAAAACTTTTGAAGCGGAAAATGTATCGCAACGCGTTGTTCTCCACGCACTAGGCAATACGGGGCATCCGTTCTGGCATCCGTTACGCATCCACTATATCCGCTAGGCATCCGCTGCCATCCACGCAACTTCAAAAATCCGCTCCAGCCGGTAAACAGACGGCAGGGAGGGAAGCGGAAACGGACGCAGAGCGGGACGCGCAGCGTTAGTAGCATGGACGTAGAAAGGAATGAAAGCGGATGCAAGCTCGCAAAGAAAGCATTTAAGACAGGAAAAAACATTCGCAGAGGGGACGCTATCTCAGATATTAAGGATGTCTAGAGGATGCCTAGGAGGATGCCTAAGGATGCAAGCGACACATAGTGGGAAAACCTATATTGCTTAAAAAGGGGGAGGGAACTCACCTTGGATCTGCACTTTCAGTCCAGCAGCCCTGCTGTGCGACTCTGCAGCCTTCATCTGCCTCTTGCTCCTTCACAGCATCCAGTCATTGTCCAAAGTTGGATCATAACAACTCCTTTGGTAGCCACCATCATCTGCACACGTGCGAAGCCATCTAGCAGGCTCTGTGAACTCTACTACGGGAAAGAAAAGGAGGCGGCCAAGAAAGCGTCTGGTCCGAAGATGGATTGGGAGAAGAGGCAGAGTACGGACTGTAACACAAGCTGATAGTGGAGCTGAGGAAACGAAAGACACTCCGGTGCATTCCAAGAACTTCATGAGGATCCTCAAGCCATGTTTGACGAAAGTTGTGGAGTGGCTGAGACCCAGGTTTTGACCAAGGTGAACACCAATTTCTGGCCCAGCCTGGAACCCTGGCTCAAGGTGGCACTGACTCTGCGCTAGCCATGGCCTCAGTGGACCACGTAACAGGAGCATGCAGTACGGCTGGAGGGTGCCACACAACACCATCAGCATTGGTCAAGAGAAATGGTGCAGGCCCATCATCGAAGAATACTGGAGGAGCTCCTCCATGCCCCACCACTGAACAAGGCGGAAAGAAAGTTGCAGAGGCAGTGGTATCAGAGTGGAACTTCCCAACACCGCTGGAGCCATAGATTGGCAAGCACGTGGCCGCAAAGCACCAGCGCAAGTCGGGGTCCCACTTATTTTCAACTACAAGGGCTTCTTCAGCATCGTCCTGCTTTTGCCATGCCTCGATGCTGACTAAAGTTCGTGTAATCGATTCTTCCAGGCAACGGTCATGTTAGATGCCCAGGTATACAACGCCAGTGACCTCATGGAGGGGCTTGGAGGGACACAAACCTCATCATGGGCTCCCAGATCCAAACCCCGCTGCCCAAACGAGCACGCAAGATGTGCCCTACTTCATCGTGGGGGATGACGCCTTTCTCCCTAACCAACCTACCTCATGAAGCCCTACACTCCAGACTCACTCACGCCGTGAAGAGAGGATCTCAACTAGCAGCTGTCCCAGGGCAAGGTTTGGGTGGTGAGAACGCCCTTTGGTCATCTGGCCAACAGGTTTCCAGGTACTTCTCACCACCATGCAGTATCACCCAACAGACTGTGAAAGAGGATCATGGAAGCTTCTGCATCCTGCACAATCTCATGCGCACCCGCTTACCCTCAGTCTTTGCAGAAACAGGCTTCGTGGATCCCAAACAAGGCCAATGGGGACATTGGAGCCTTGGGGAATGGAGGCAAGGGGCAAAACCTGATAGACACGAGGATGTGCAAGGCCCCAACAGAGCCTCACGTGAAGGGAAGAGCCAGCGCAACCTCCTGAAACTGGTAGCACCTCCGCCAGCTGGGAGCAGTGGAGTGGCAAGACAGGATGGTAGAATGATTAAATGGATGCTTCCTTTCAGCCTGTCTCATCACACTGATGAGTAGGGCCAATGTATGTTGGGTGGGCCTACAATGAACAAGGATTTAATAAAGAAATTGTGTTTTATGTGACATGTGTGATGATTGATTACATTATTATTGATAATAAAGGGCCATAGGTGTGGCACGGGAGTTGTGGACCATACAGTCCCACTATGCTTGCACTTGGAAGTTTATCTATCCCACAGCTATTACCGCATCAAGGTATCTGCCATCCCACAGGTATCGCCTGCCCATTTCCAACAACTAATTACCATCCAAGGTATCCCTGCCATCCACAGGTATCCCTGCCCATTCTCACAGATATTACCGCATCCAAAGTATGCCCTGCCATCCCACAGGTATCCCTGCCCATCCCAAAGATATCCTGCCCATTCACCACATGCTATCCTTGCCCATCCCAAAGGTATCCCTGCCCATCCCACTGCTATCATTACGCGCATCCCACCAAGCAATGCAAAGGCTTAAAACCATTTCTAAAGTTTCCAACCAAGACTTTATTAAAAAAAAAAAATGAAGCAAGTGTAATGAAGCAAAGATAAACTTTATAAATTAACAAGCTTTAAAAGAAAAATTACCACAAAGTAAGTGTCCAATAAAGTCTATAGGTAGCCACCCCAGTCTGTGCAACTTTCTTGGTCACTCGAGGTGTGGCCCAGTCTCAGGGGTGAAAGGGTCAGGGTGCTGTGGAGGTGGCTGGTGCTGGAGTGCTGGGTCTGAAGCCCCACTGGGGTGCCTGGCAACAGGTGACCGGTGTGTTGAGGAAGCTCTCAGACAGACGGCTCAGCCCCGTGATGTTGAGAGCCTCCTTCCTCCATGCCCATGGGGTGTCCAGAACCCAGTAACTGACGACAGATGTACTGAGGCCCGGCTTGGCTGTGGGTGGAGGAAGGAGCAGTGTAGTGGGGCTGCCTGGTCTGCACCTGGGTGAGGACTGGCATTGGTGGCGTCAGTGTCGTGGGTGGCATCGGTGGCATCAGTGGAACCAGTGGGCAACGGTGGTCAGTCCAATGACTGTGCCCTGGACTGGGAAGGGCTGCCTGCCTGGCTGCTGGTACCTCCTGGTAGCTGTAGCGCCTGGTAGGTGAGGGCTGATGGAAGCCTGTGGAATGGGAGGGACATCACCTGGGTGAGGGAGCAGACCTGGAGCTGGGTGGGAGGCAGGTTCCTCTGGGTCTGGAGGGTTGTTGAAGCAGCTCGGTGAATGGCCGGTCCTTCACCACCTGTATGGTTCCCGCCATGGTCCGTGAGGGTGCTGGGTTCACATAGGTGAGGAAGGGTTTGGCGGTTGGAAGATGAGGAGTCAGTGTGGGACAGCTGAGAGAGATCTATGCTGCTCTGGATGGTGTCCCTGATCTCCAGCAGGGACAGTGTGGCTCTGCCCCTCCGGTCTGGCTCTCTGCCTTTCTGTGGAGGTGGAGTTGGGGGTGGAAATGCGGTAGGGCTGTGGTGGAAGTGCCGTCTTCTTTCTGCCCACTGCACCAGGGAGTCATCCATGTGATCCGTCACCGGTTAAATACAACTGTCCCGCGGGTTCTCCGCCGTGGCAACGCTCCACAGAAACCTGCCTTTGAGACAAGAGCTGACTTCTCGCGGAAGAGGACTGGCTCTCAGCAGGCTGCCAAAAGAGAGAGGGTAGACAGAGGGGCTCTGGTGCTTTTCTTTGTTCTTTTCGTGGCGGATCTCACCCTCCAAGGAAGCTGCACCTGGCCCATGACATAGTTCTCGTCTGTCTGTCAGCTTAACTGTGCCTGGCCTGATTTCTTGAGATGCAGCTTCCCATACCAGGTGTTGCAATGTGTGCTTCCACCAGCCAAGGATAATCCGATGTGTAGCCCAGGCTCTCCACCTTCTCTCTCCAAGCAGCCTGCTTCTTTTTGGTGTCGCCTTGTAGATTCCGGTGTCCCCTTCCGCCACCGATAGTCATTCTCTCTCAGCATTCCGCACCTCATCCTCGTGTTCCTCATCAAATGGAGTATTGCTTTCCTCTCCCTAATCATGCAATCTGCCTCTTCTCCCTTTGGCAGGAACAAGATGGGCCCTCATCAGAAGGGGCTTCAAGGTTGTAGGGGCTGGCTCTCCCACACACCAGCCAGGAAGCAGCACAGCAGGATCATCCATCAGCAGCAGCAAGTAGCGCAAGCAACAGCACGGAATCATAATCATCACAGCACAGCAGCAGCAAGCAGCACCGCAGATCATCAGCAGCAGCAAGCACCAGCACCAGCAGGACGCAGGATGCAGCAGCAGCAATGAGTAAGCAACCAGGAGGCACGAGCAAGGACAGGAAGCACAAGCAGGACCAGGAGCACGAGCAGGACCAACAGACGAGCAAGACCAGGAGCACGAGCAGTACGAGCAGTACGAGCAAGTCCAGGAGACCGAGCAGGACCTGCAGGACCCGCAGGGATGGAGGAGGCAGCTTCAGCAGAGTAGCACGCAGCAGAAGCACACCGCATAAGCAGCATCAGCAGCTCCTTCCGAAGCACATGCAAAACAGAAAGCCCCAGCCCCAGAAAGAGTGACGCCAGTGCCACAGAAGGCGCCCAGCAGAAGCAGAGTGCCAGCCAGGGTGGGAAGGGTGGCCCTGTCCATCTTGCCAGGGCTGCAGCAGATGGCTGAGCTTTCCTTCTTCCCATGGTTGTGGGGGTTGCTGGCTGGCTGGCTGGCTTGCAGGGAGGCTGGCAGGCAGAGCAGGCCAGGACTGGCAGGCAGGCAAGGCAAGCACCAAGGCTTGCAAGGCAGGCAGGGCACCAAGGCTGGGGCAGACAGCAAGGCCCTTGGCAGGGAGGCTGGCAGGATCGGCAGGGCAGCAAAGGCTGGCAGGCAGGCATGCAGGCAGGGCAGGCTTGGCAAGGCAAACTCGATGTGTCTGGATGCAGGTCTTTCCTCTGAATGGTGACCTGCTTCCGAGCTGCTTCCCCTTATATCCGCGGGGCTGAAGCAAAAATCGCCCCCGCATGGCATAGTCAAACCGCTCTGCATGCGGCTAGCTTCCGCGTGCAATCCGCTAGGCTTCCGGCTGTGCATCCGCTTCATCATCTGTTGGGGCACCGCTGTGCATCATGCTTATTCCGCTCGGGCATCCGTTCTGCATTGCCGCTGTATCCGTTCCGTGTGCAGCTTTGCTGAGGTCTCCCGGAAGCCTAGCGGATGTGCCATCTGCTCTCATCCGCTCCATCCAATAGGCTTCCGTTCTGCATCTTTTTCCGTCCCTATGTGTCCTCCCCCATCCGGCTTCCTTCTCCTGTTATTCCACTCTGGTTATTCAAATTTTTGGCCCTTTTGAGAGAGCGGATAACAACGGATGGAAACATTTTTCTCGTCCGCTAGTTCCTTTTTACAAACGTTTTGCTAATCGTTGGGCAGTGTGACAGGCCTTAAGGGGGAAGAAAGAGACACCCCCCCCCCCAAAAAAAGCAAATGCCAAAAGGAAAATGCAATGAGAATTGTCTTGATAAAGGAAATAAAATCTTGGCATATGAAGATTGTCTGTTTGGTGTAGATTGAGAAGACCACTGATACAACAGAGATTATTTGTTTTACAATGTTTTTGTACTAATCAGGACAATCCTCATCTCTTAAAATAAAAAAAAAGAATAACATACAGAATATTTCTGTCTTTCTAAGAGGCAAAACAGATATCATTTAACCCTTTCTTTCATTATTTTTGATTCTTTGTTCGACCTCCTAAAGGTACTTCCCATCAGCCTCACGAGGCTCATCTGTTCTTGAAAATAATTTAAAAGGTATTTTGGGAAGACTGTGAAGGGAGACAGCTGCTCATGAACCACACATCTCTGGAAGCAATGCATCTAAAATCATCAAGATTTTATCTTCAAATGTCCTTCAATTTATGAACGAAGTTGCCTGTAAAGTACAGTAATCAAGGACAAGGGGGAAAAAAATTGGCTTTCTTCAAGTAAAATAGTTGAGCCAAAATGACTTCTTCCACATTGCAACTCTTCTCATTCTTCTAACCTGGCAAAATACTTCTCTTTAAATTGCTTTCTGTTCAACTGCATAACTACAAGAACTCTATCCTTATTATGTATAACGTATAGCAAAAACACTGGCAATAGTTTATATTACTCTTGATAAAATTGTTAACACATTTGCTTTAACTTTGCAATTAACACCATACAAATTTTTAAAATAAATTTTCTTTTTTCCATACATTTTTCCTAGCAGTTTTTCTAAACTTAATTAGATTTTAAAGTAACCCCCTAACTTTCACTGTACACCTAAAAATAACCTTCTAAACATCTTGCTGGTTTTCAAAACTTTAGTGGAAAACTAATCAGATGTTTTAACATTATCCTTCATAAGACTATATTTAATTTCAAAATATAGTAAAAAAAAAAAGTCATTCTTGAAACAAGTCTCCAATTTGAAGGGTGAGTTTAAGCAACATTTCTTGAGTCAATAATCCTTTATTTTGGGAAAAGTAAAATTAAGTTGCACCTACAGTTAGCAGATGTGCAGCATAAAAGAACTAACTATAAATTCCTAGCTGAAGCAGATGTCATTAGAAGTGATGGATCATGAGCATTGTTGCAAGTGTTGAGGAAAGTCCAGCTAGAACCCTAAGAGATCTAGAATTGACCCCATCCCCCAGGTTCCATGGCAACTTATCTGTTTGTTCCCAAGGGAAGGCAAGCAGTCTGTGAAGATTCCTGTCTTATAAGCAGAACACAATAAAGTAGCTAGCTTGAACCCTACGTGTGTGGATCTGGTTTCTTGTGCCAGAAAACTTCTGACTTGATGGCAACAAATGGAATAAAACATTTCAAAAAACTAAAGTTATGAAATGCATATATCTCTACCACCCCCCTTACAGCCCAGGAAACTCTCTCTTCTGAGCCCCTTGCCCCCTCCTCTACCCTGATGTGGGCTCGGTTGCCTTTTACCTGACCATTCCCTTGGCTGCATCTCTTTTGCCCTGTCTTCCAAGATAATTCCCACATACTGTACCATTACCAGCAGAGATTACTCTGATAGACCTTACATAACGGCACCATAAATTATTAAAGGGCACCTTTGTCCTTAAAGACCTAATAGTATAAACTTTATGATCTTTAGTATTGTTCCATCCGGAAAGAAGCGCGTGAGACCAGGTTCCAAACAACAAGTCCTTATTTCAAACCACTAGGCAAAAGATAGGGAACAAAGCCCAAGCCACGGCAGCCCTTTATATAGCAGCTTGCCTGCCGGCTTGTGGCCAATGACACTTATTTAATTCTTCCCGCCACTTGGCGGCTTCCCGGATTGGTTCCTAGCGAACCAATCCGTAAGTGGCCTTTTCGGCCAATCNAGCGAACCAATCCGTAAGTGGCCTTTTTGGCCAATCAGAATGAGGGACTTGGAACCTACCAAGTTCCATACAGAACAAGAATAGTACCCTTCAGCTTTACCTTTTTAAAGCCCATTGACTTCATCATGGTTCAACTGTTTGAAAATGCAGTGCCAACATATATCTTCCCCACAGTGCTTGTGGTGGGGAGGTGCAGGCCATCAAAAATCTGTTTCTCTCTGCTGCCAATTTGTGCAGAGTAGAAACACTTGCCAGACTGAAAAAAAGATGGAAATGGAATTCATTTAATCTCTTTCACTTTTTTAAACTTTAAAAAGCCCAACATGCTGTGTGCTTTATAGAGAGATCACAGTCTGAATAGTCAGTCATATGACAATTCAGAGAAACAATGAAGAATGGAAGAAATTTCTCAGTCTCTTTTTGAAGGAAAGAAAGCCAAAGTACATAATATAGATCAAAAATGTTTTCAGGTGCCTGATACAAGCAAATGGCTGAATATTTTCTGAGGTTCAAATGGTTTTACTTCCAAGATCTTGAGAGATCTCATGAGAGAATCATACCAAATTTAGCTGTGGTTGCTGCTGTTTCTTACTACTTCCTGCTATTACTAATAGCACTACCTTTAAATAACATTGAACATAAAAAGAAAAAAATAGAACAATTGAAAAAAGAAACAATTATGTATAGTATATTGTACCATATTACTACAGTGTTGTTTTATCCTGGGGTTCCAAGGGCATTGTCAAATGCTGCACAAATTCATTGCCAATGATAAATAGGAACGCTCTGTGGCTGCTTCAGCATGTATTTTAGATATTTGTCATGATGATAAGCTATTTCTATTTTCTCAAATCTCTCATCCTATGGATGTTTTCTTAAGAAAAGAATTAGACTGAGCATTCAATCACAACCCTACATCTTTAACATGTAGAGGTCATAATGTTAGCAATTGCGCTAAGTCTTTCAGATGACTTTGTGCTTAGAGACATAGCTTAAATTGGCAATGTAGGAGGTGAGACTGCATTTGGAAAAACATGGATAACATTGACAACAATGACAATAAACACGGACAATATTTCTTAAGGAATCTGTTTTGAACAAAATGTAAATTTAATTTGCTTTGTTTGTTTAGGAGATCAAGTCTGGTCATTACAACAAAACTCTATTGGGGTGGAAAGTAAGTATTGAATGCTATGATTTCCTTTGCCATGGAAATAATGAATTTCTCTAACTTTGTGTGTGTGTTTATATAATACATGCTTTTATCATAAGTATCAACATGATATGGTATTACTTATTACATCTTGGTTGGTGAAGGCACCAATTTGGCCTCTTCCCCCCCCCCCCCCCAAAAAACAGGCANCCCCCCCCCACCAAAAAAACAGGCATACCTTTTGATTTTAAAACTGGTTATTCTCTCAGTAAATGTGTTTGGAGAAGATTTCAGATGTTGGAAAAAGAAAAATTATTGAATGTGCTCAGTTAATTAGAAGGATGCCATGCTTTCTCCAGTTTCTCATTCTCCTTTCAAAGGCCATTTTTTTGGATGGTCAAAAACCAGGATTTAGCATGATCTGTAAATCATTTAAAGTCTAGATTTGTCCAGAGAACATTTGCTAAACTTAATTTTTTGCACAAAGTATGACTTAAAACTAAAACTTTGAAATTCTGGTATCATGTCTATTTTCAAAAGATAACACAAATGCAACATATTTAGCAATGTAATATTTCATTTGAAGATTGAAATATGTGAATCAAACATGGCACTGAATTGTATATTTAGCACACAATGTACAGTTGTAAATTCAAACCATAAACCTGACTCTGTCCAGAGTCCCAGAAATGTTGAAATACTGACAAAAAGGATACTTCTCTTGAACACAGAAATATCATGATGAAACATGGAGTATTTCCCCATTTGTACCTAACCATAGCTAAACATGTCCTATTGTCATAACATCCTTTTTTTTCTCATACGGTTACATTTACCTCATCCTGTGCCTATCTGAGGCAACTTAATATATTATTCTTGGTTGTTTCCCCTTAAACAAGCAACAAGCCATGGAAACTTTACTACTTTACTCATCTATCATTCAGTCAAAGTTACTTTTGAAGCTTTTGGCTTAATGCAAGCATCCTCCCTTGCCCCTACTCCCTGCACATTGTCCTTCAGGCTCATTCTTTTGGGGGGCTGTACGGAAGTGTGAATGTTTCAAAATAGATAGTTTCATAAACTCACCAAGTCTCCAACTTGATCTTTAGATTAGCAGTAGCATAGAAGTACGAAATGAGCAAGGGCCATTCCCTTTCCCTTACTTCAGTGGACCTCTGACTGAAGTCTAAAGCTAAATGTTAGTGGAAATCTCACTTGCCTGTCAGTTGTTGTATGATCTTTCAGAAGAACCCCAAACCAGTGGTTAAAATTAGCCCTCACTTCTGTCAGATTCACTGAGGAATGGTCTTAAGAGGAACTAGGAAGAAGTTCTCCCACTGCAATAAGCACCTGTTCCAAACCCTTCCATTTGTTCTTTTTTAAAATATATGTGTGTGTGTGTATGTACATATACATATACATATACATGTACATATACATATACATATACATATACATATACATATATATGTGTGTGTGTTTTTAAGCTTTCGCGGGTACTTACATGTGTGCTGTTCAGCTTCCTTTGGGTATTATCCCACGTCATTGTAGTGCTTTTAAAGTTGTAGCAACGTTTCAGCAGAATCTCATCTGCCATCATCAGGCTTCTATTGAACTCAATATGGTCAATTGCCATTTGTTCATTGGGCTACTTTCAAGCACATTCTTCTGGAAGAGCGAAAAATCTGTCTGCAGAAGGAGTCTGAACAGGAGTTTAGCACACTCTCAAAAGGACATCAAAGCCATGTTTCAAAGTAGCCTGAAAAATCAGCTGACTGACGCTGAAGGGCTGTGTGATGGAGCATGATCTCTTCTACTTCACTACATGACCTACCACTTGCTTTTCAGATGTGCCAATAGATGCTGCAGTATAGCAGGATTATCTCTCTCACCCCTTCTTCTACTAGCTTCTTCAAGCCCTGGCATTTCAAAATGGCCTACTAAGGCTGGGAGAGATGGCATTGGAAGGGAAAGTGAGAGGGCTGATCATCTATATAGACTGGAAGGGGTGTCATCACTTTCCATGTATTTGGAAAGGAGCAGAAGAATGAGTTTGAGATGAAGCAGTGAGGGGATGGCCTAATAGTCCTTGGAAATACAGCAGAAATTACAAGGAGAAATCAGGCCATTACAGAACAAATTCTTGAGTCCTGTAAAAGGGAAAAGCATGAATAGTAGATTCTGAGTAACTCTGCCTTAAATCACACTAGGTAGAAGTTGTGTGGGAGATTGACTTTGGTAGGCATTTGAGATTCTATTACTCTACTAGCAATAAATACCTTTTTTTATGAAACCAAGTGATTCTTGTGTCCCAGCTTTTTCCCAGTATCCCAGGAGTGTCTGAAGTGGCACCAATAAAATGTCAGTGTCAATGCTGAAAGCAACTTGAAAGAATGTTTAAAAAGCACTAGCTAAAGCAGAGCAGACTTATAAGAAACATACAGCATTTTGTACAGTATCTTCTTTTTTACATATTACCTTAGACATTCTGAACATTAAATGATAACCACATGTCTTCCTCTGCTGTTTCTTAATTGCATAATTTCAACTTTAAGACCTTTGGAGAACAGAATTCTCATCCATGTAATACTTATTATCAGTTGGAAACAGGATAGATGTGAATAATAACTTTTGCAGAAATGAAAGCATTTTATTAAATGTAACAGTTAAAAATATCTGGCTCACCCATGGGTATAAGCTCAAATCATTTCCTGCAGCAAGACCAAATCAATACCATTTTTTTTCGTTAGAATTGAGCCCAGCTTGCTCCCATGTACACTCATTTTCTCACTTGCTCTCTTTTTTCCCTTACATAGGGATAGAATAAAAAAGGAAATAATTTTTTCTCTCTCATAGAACTGACATCCAGTTTTCACTGGTTAAGGTTATCTTCATAGTGCCAAAATCAGCTTTAGAATTTAGAGATTAAATTATTCAAAGTTGAATGGCTTTTGCTTTTAAAAATATTTCATTTAGTCAAAAACAAAACAGTGCATCCTAAAAGAATGCCTATTTTGTTGGAAAGACACCATGAGCTATACACAATTGAGAGCTTCAGTACTGTATAACTTATGAGTTTATCAGGTTTTGGGTTCATCAAGTTATTTTTATTATTAATTCAATTTATATGACCATCCATCTCCATACAGTAACTTGAGTTAACATCACTTAAATTCATAATGCAAATTAAATACCTGTTAGGACAACTACAGCAAAAAGACAATCTTCTGCAAAGAATCTGATGGGCTGCAGCTATCAATCCAATCCCAATCTTCAAAGCTTTCCAAAAAGCTGGCAGGATCAGGGCCAATCTAATTTTAGGATGGGTGGTGGGTGGTTTGATGGATTCCAAAAGGTTGATACTGCAACAAAAAAGGCATGCTTTGTAGAAATGCAAAGGGTTGAGCTTGGATTGAATATGGGGTGTACTGGAGAGATCAGAATAGAATTTCTGGGAGAATTTGATGAGTTAAATAATTGGTTTGCAATTAGACAAGCAATGCAGAAACATTGATCCCTTGCATCTTTTATTCTATTGAGCAGTAGAGACATTAGGAGTAGAGAAAACAAGCAAGGAATTCCTCCCTCCCTTAGTTTCTCCCTCCTTCCCTTATTCCTTCCTTCCTTCCTTTTTTTCTCTGACTAGAAAATGCCTCCTAAGATCTTCCCTTTAGTTTGTTTTCCACAGGAAAAATGTAGAGAATTTATTTTCATCTTTTCTCCTGTATGAGTACAGAAAGTTAGAAAAACACAGGGTTTCTGTTAAGTCACAGAATCTTGTGAATAATTTTGAGCATTTGGCTACAGATATTCTTCATTTCTATTCACATGCGTTACTCTACTAAACTGGGACCCCAGTGAAAAAATTGAAAGAGACCCTCAAATTATCCATGAAACTTTCATTACTGGGTGAAACTGAATACCATGAAACGGATTTATGTAGTTAAATATTTATAACCGGCACTATATTAATTCTGTTCCTCAGTTTCACTGTTTTTCTTCTCTATGTTCCATCTGGATTGCCTGTGATTTTGATTTCATGGTGACTTGATTTCTTAAGATTGGAGGTTTCAGAACCTTCCCTCATTGTTGAAGTGGAATTGCCAGCAATAACACTTCAGGAGTAAATAAGCATAACAAATGGGAGATGAGGTTCTTCTGAAATATATCTTAATGAATGTCAAAGGGTTCAAATAAACCTTGAGTGCAGCTATTTGAAGAGGCATTGGTAGGAACAAATCACAATGATTGATCTCATTCCTGAGACCATCCTCAGCATCTAACTCTTTTCAGACATACCATAGGTAGGGGCATATATCTTTAATATATAGTTCAGCTAACTAGGCTGAAGATTTTCTTCTGATGAAGTAACTGTCAATATAACAACTGCCAATATAGCTTTGAACAGAACTGTCACGCCAATCATCTTTTAAATCTTTCCTTTTAACTCTCCAATTCTCTTTCTCTTCCTCAGCACCCATTCCTCCCATGAAAGAGGAAAAAAATTGTGGATTCCATCCTAAGTTCCAGACAGAATAATCATTTTTGTTTAGCCAGATGCCAGGTTGGGAACAAAGGAGAGTGAAGGAAATGGACATGCTGTTCCTTCTTTTCATTTTGGGCTGGAGCTGCTTCAAACTTTTCTCTTTTTTTCAGGAGCTTTGTTTCTTTTTGGATAGAAGAAAGAAGAGCAGACAGAACATGTAGCTTTCCTCACCATTAACTTCTTCTAAGAGGTTTCTGGAGCTGCAGGGAGTAGGAAGAAGTGAGAGGATTCCCCTCAGATCCCAAACAAGCCCCAACTCCAATTTGTACTCTTCATATGCAGAAACTTTCTAAATGGATTGTCTCTTTTGCATTGTGTACATGCACACAAATACACATATACTCAGACACAAGTATCCAGGAGCATTTTATCATCCACAAGATCCAGTTAGCTTCCTGAATGACTAGGATCTTTCCTCTATCTGTTCTTTTTATTTTGGCCTTCATTTTTTCCATCAAGATGTCAAACAATTTTTAAAAGATTTCATTTCTCAGTGTTTTAATGAGCAATGCAATTATACAACATGGCAAATAAAAAAAGATGAAAAAAAAAGAGCAAGATGTCCCAATATCAGCTGAAAATGGAAATCTCTTGGTTTTTTTACCTTTAGATTTGAATCCTACCCTACACCCATTTTTATTGCATGATGTCAGAATTTGTAGTCAGGAATTTTAGACAAGGATGATATCCCTGTCACACTTCTTCAAAATATGAAAAAAATATTAAAATGTACTAAGAGCAATATTGTTGCTCTAAACTCTGCTCAGAAGAAAGAAGATCAGAATCCCAGAACTTGAAAGGAGTCATTTGAGCCTTATCAATTCTGCACTGTGTAATCAGAACAGTCAAAGCAGCCACCACCCTGTGATAGAAGCTCTGCCTGTTTTGTGTATGCCCTGTGTGTAAGATCCCCTGTGATGCCCATCATCTTGACTTCATATACCCCTGAAATTAAAGTATCCAAGACAAATGGCTGTCTCATGTCCTGTCTTGGTTCTACTTTCTGTGGTACTTATTAGGACTTTTTCCCATCAGTCAACTAAAATCTCCTTCCTGGACCTTGAATCTGTTTCTCCACATTCTGCACTCTGAAATAATTAAGCCAGTCCCTGACTTTTTCTGTGATAGTCCTTGAGACATTTGAAGAATGACGTATTGTCTGTAGTTCTCCCTTCTGAAAATTAACATGTCCAGCTGTTCTAATATTTCATCACAAAAACTTTCCAGCCCCTGATTATTTTTTGCTCCTATTTCAGTTTTTCTGAAACACAGCAGCTGGATCAACACAGAATAAGATAAAGATAAAGGCTACCCTCACACATACATGCGAATCGTTTCTGGCTCTAGGGGCCGGTGCTTATCTCCATTACAAAGCTGAAGAGCTGGCACTGTCCAAAGACGTCTCTGTGGTCATGTGGCTGGCATGACTAAATGCCAAAGGTGCACGGAATGCTATTACCTTCTCACCAAAGTGGTCCCTATTTTTTTACTTGCATTTTTACATGCTTTCGAACTGCTAGATTGACAGAAGTTGGGACAAGTAGCAGGAGATCACTCTGTTGTGTGATGCTAGAGATTCGAACCTCCGAACTGCTGACCTTTCTGATCAACAAGCTCAGTATTTTAGCCAGTGAGCCACCGCATCCTATCAACACAGTATAAAATAGAACTATTAATTTTCGTTCTGTTGATATTAAATCAACAACCTAAAATAGCATTTACCTTTTTTACAGCCATACCACAATATTGATTCATACTCAGTGTGCATTCAGTTACTGTTGGTAGACCTTTTTCACAAGTCCTATGACCAAATTTTTATTCATATATTCAATACTATCCTTTTCTTGTTTGTAGTGTTTTTTTGTTTTTTGTTTGCTTTTCATTAAGAAAATATCTTTAGGACAATCACTGCTTTGTTACATTCATTGTGAGATAAACAGTGTGCTGATGAGCCATTTAAAGATTGTGGTATCACACATGTCCTTATTTTCTAAGCTAATTCAAGGAAATGTGGAAAGGAGAGTTCTTCTGTCAGGTACATATGCTTGTGGTTATGCTCCTATTGTTTGCTGCTATTAATAGAACATCCTCTGAATATCAAAAGATGATTTGAACTGAATTTGGCAGATAGCAGGGTTTGTCTTTGCAACATCTAATTCCCATTTTTTTCCAAATCAATTCTATGCATGAGCAGTTTAAACACTTCAACTTTGTCCTTTGTTTTTGCTTCCCGTTGTCAACATTCCAAGTAATTACAATGATCTAACACAAATCAGTTTTACAGAAGATAATGTTGAAAAAGCACTACGCAATCTAAAACCATCTCTATCTATTGGCTCAGACGGAATATGTGCCTACTTCTTAAAAAAGCTATCCACTGCCATAGTCTTAAAACAAAGCCTATCACAGACGCAGTGTGCTACTTGCATGCGAACCTCTAAGCATAATCTTTGAAAAATCTTTCAGGACACAGCTCCTTGCCATTAACTATTGGTCACAAGCCACAGTCATCCCCATCCTCAAAAAGGGAGACCCCAGCCTAGTTGAAAATTTACAGTTCCAATCCTTTTATGCTGCATCACCTGTAAAGTCATGGGAATCAATTATTAACCAATCCATATATCCTCCACTTATTACTCCACCAAACATCTATTCTCTTAATAAACAATTTGGTTTTCAGGAAAAAACTATCCTGTAATCTGCAACTCTTACACTGCAAAAACAAATGGACTACACAACTTGATGCGGCAAAGCAATAGATGCATCTACATAGACTTCTGTAAAGCCTTTCAGTTCAGTGGTACAACAACGAAACTACTCATAAAAACTAAAATCTTATGGTATCTGCTGGACGCCTGCATAACTGGGACAGAAGCATTTCTCGTCAAACAGACAACAAATGGTCAAAATTGGGAGCGTCCTATCAAATTCTACTTGTATCCACAGTGGTGTCCCTCAAGGCAGTGTTCTAGGACCAACTCTTTTGTATTTTACATAAATGATCTCTGTGATCTATTAAGAGCAACTGCATTATGTTTGCTGATGATGTAAGCTATTCAACACCACAGACAATAGCTGACCCTTCAAAAAGACCTTGACTGTGTATCAGAATGGTCAAACAAATGGCAACTTCAAATCTCAACAATAAATGCTCTGTTCCTATATATTGGCAAAAAAAATCAGAAAATAAAAAATACAGGCTGAAATCGTCAAGACCTTGTTGATGATCCAAACTCTCAAGGATCTTGGAGTACTCATCTTTAATGATTTAAGTGCTAGAGTCCACTGTAACTACATAGCAAAAAGCATTAAGAGTATATGAACTCTAATCTTATGTAGCTTTTCTCTCTGGTCATATAACACTACTAACTGGAGCATACAAAACATTTGCTGAATCACAGCTCATCGGTCTGGAACCCACATTACGTATCTGATATTAGCACAGTTGAGAAAAGCCCAGAAATATTTCACAAAGAAGAGTTTTCCACTCTTCTACTTGTTGCAGAATACCTTATGCACCAACTCGAAGTGTCTAGACTAAAAACTCGAACTACACTGCCTTCAGTTCCGAGCTAAGTATAGTATATAAAATCATACATTGCAATGTCCTACCCTGTTCAATGAATACTTCAGCTTCAACCATAACAACACAAGAGCAAACAATAATACAAACTCAAAGTTAATCGCACCAAACTTGATTGCAGGAAATATGACTTCAGGAACAGAGTGGTCAATGTCTGGAATTACTCTACTGACTCTGTGTTTCTTCCCAAACCCCAAAACTTTACCTTAACTGTTCTACTAATTGACCTCACCCTTTCCTAAGAGGTCTGTAGGGGGCGTGTGTAAGCGCACCACGTGCCTACTGTCCTGATCTATTGTTCTTTTTTATTTTTTTTATTTTTTCTACATGTATCCATATATTATAATTATGTTTTTACTTATACCTATTATCTTGTAAGCAATTGACAAAATAAAATAAATAAAATAAAAAAATAAATAATGTACCAATTGAAAGCAGATTTCGAGGCAGGTAGATTCCCCAAAGTAAATGTTTATTGGATGCATCATATCGGCAACTAGCCAGATGAAAATCAACCCTGAAAAGTTCCTGTGGGTTTCACCTAATTAAAGAGTACAAACTCCCCCCCCCCCGTGTCATCAGTCACATTAGCCAATGAATATAGCTGGCAGGCTCCTCTCCTCCTTCACCAGCCATCTGTTACAATGACCTTGGTTCCCACAGGAAATTTTTTTGTTTTGACTGTATGCTGGGCTATCCACTTCCCCCTCCCTTCCCAGGAGGCTGTGTGACAACTGTGAGGTAGGACAAAATGGCCTCCGCCAGCTTCATTTTAGAGTTGACACCCATATTTGAGAACTTCTGTGCTGTGTAAATTTAAAATAATTATTAAGTGACATATTTATTTCCTATCCAACAGTAACCATAATGAAATATAGTAATTCATTATACTCTTGGGAAAAATCACATCATTTTTTTATCAGGTGAGGGGATAGTAGAAGCACAAGATTCAAGAAGCTTTGCTTTAACCTATTAATATTTATTTTATTTTTATTAATTTTATATGAGGTACCTTGTGCAATTTTTGTCTTACCTATGAATTTGGTAATTATTTCATCTCTTCAAATTTATTAAATTATTAAATAAATACATATTTATTAAGAATATGAGAGAGGATCTAGAACTAATTCTTGTAATCTTCCCCTCCTTCATTTGACTCTGCAGTTAATTAAGAATAAATGAGTAACTATTTGGAATCCACTTAATTGGAATGCTATTTAGGTCATGTTAGTTAGTTTGCTCATCCTATGATTGGCTATTTTGTCAAATGCTTTGCTGAAATCAAACTGTACTACACCTAAAGCAGCCCCTTAATCTACTAAGGAAGTTAACTAATAAAAAAGTGAGATTGTCTGTTAGGTTATATGTTCTTTTCAACTTCATAACTGTGTCTAACCATTATCTTACTTTGTTTGCAAGATGTTTAACTTTATGAAATGCTTGAGAACTTTCCCAGATGTCAGTGTACAATCTTCTCAGTTATATGTTAAACTGACAGTCAATAGTATCCTTTTTTCCTCTTTCTGAACATTGAAACAGCATTTGCCTTTCCTGGTCAACTGGCACTACACCAGTTCTTCATGATTTGTCAAAACTCCTTTGGAGATAGGAGGCAATTCATATGGTTTTAGAGGTGTAAAATATGTTTCTTTTAATCTCAATATTAAATCTGGCTCTTTCCTCCTTCCATTTATAATCTGCTCTGGGAATGTATATCCTCTTGATGAAGAAGATTCAGAGACAAAATAGGAATTGATCCACTTCAGTTTGTTTGTTTGTTTGTTTGTTTGTTTTGTTATCTGTTCTTACTGTACTATCTTTGATGAGCAGTTAAGATACTATAATCTTTTTCCTTTTTTTGAATAAATAAAGGCACCAACATTGGCTTTAACTTTCTGACACCTTCTCTACAATCCTAGATTACCAACTTTCTTGGTGACAAGGTCTTATTTTCATTTCTTTTATTGGATCAATGCCAAAGTAGAAAATGATTACAAATGAAGGCTACAGAGAATTTTTTTACAGAGTACAATGGGATTTAATTGGACTTGAAAACCTTATAATTTGCAAATGTTATTGCTTCTTGAACCAAAAAGCATCTTAAATTAATGTCACACTATAAATTAATGTAAATAAGCATCTGTTTGTTACTAGAATGTTAATAATTTGAGGGGTTTATTTTAGATGTTTTTGCTATATATTCCAAATAAAATGGAAGTTTAAATTGTCTGACTTTTTAAAAACCTCTAAAATCCATAGTGAATTGCTCTTTTCCAAAGAATTTTGAATGAATCATTCATCTCAAAGATCCATTTCTATGCCTACTGATTAACTTTAACAGGGCATCTGGCTAACTTTGATACCTGTTAAATTTCATCTTATTTATATTTTTAAAATATATAGAAAAAAGTCTCCTTCAAATCCAGCTTGACTCCAGGAAACTCCATGAATATGTTCATGTAATTTTCTTGAGAATAATATGGACGCAACTTGCCAGGATGTGGTTTTTTTCCCCCAACTTCCCAATTTAGCCTAAACCTTGTAATCTATGTAGTCTTTCTTTTAAATATAAACCTTGTGCAACCCTAAATAGCTTCTGAGCCAAGTAGTCACCGGACACTATTACTTGCTGACAAGTAATAATTGAAAGTCAAAACCAAGTTGGTTATTCTTTGAAATAAGAAGAAAGATGGCAAAATAATGTTTTATTAAGAAGTGAAATTGTGACAGGTTTCTTTTGAAATGGAGGTGTATTTTTATGCATGGGTGGCATTTTACACAGAAAAACAAGATGGTAGAGGCTTTTATGTTTTACTATTTATTGTGAAACTACTTACAACAAGCATTTACAACAGGTATATACAACACAGTCCTATTGTTCCTCTGGTATCACATTTCCACTCACAGACTATCGTTCCCCCTCCCCCGCTAGCTCTCCTGCTTTCTGTCCTTTTCTCTACATCTCTTTCCCCTGTTTCTGGGCTTGTTGAGAAAGAGTGAAAAGAAAGAGTGAAAGAATGCAAAGGAATGGGCTGGACTTAATTGTAATGTGCTCAGCATGGCATGAACTTGCTCCTGGATCTGCTCAGCTGAATGCCAACTGCTTCTCTGTTTGCAGAAGAAAAAAACTTTTAGTTATCTTCTATCGGAAGAACCTCTCTCAGGTTCTTCTTCTGTTCAGTCCTTCCCCCAGGATCAAGGCTTTGCCAATGACTGAGAAACTCCTCCTTCCCATCTTGGTACTGGCATGAAGATGTCTGCTCTCTGGGTCTTCATTTCCCTTCTTTCAGGGAAGTCATCTATAGACCTTTATTCTCCTTTTCTGAACAGAAAATGACAACTGCACTGCACACTTATATAACTTTACTTTCCAATTTTTCTATTCATCCATCCATCTATTTCCTATCTTTGTTGGCCCAAAAATACTTTCAAAAAGACAACAGGACTTAAAAACAAATCTTGAAAACATTTCACTTCTTATCCAAGAAGTTTTTTCAGGACTGACTAAGAACCTCATAGGCATTCCTGCCTTTATTATTTTTATAAATAAAGGGGCAAAAACATACCTAATACTCTCTCTTTCATTTTCTCCTATTCTCTCCTCCCCTCTTTCTTTCCAGTTTTGGTCAAACCAGTAGCACACCACCTAGCAACCAAGAAATGGCTGTCTTCCCAGAGCTGTAGTCCCCAATGCCTATATGCCAGGATAGATCAATGGTATTGCTATCTCTGTAACTCTTCACAACAGCCTGATCAGTTCATCAGCCATTGTGTCAGCACAGTTGCCCTTCAAGGGCCAAAATTGAGCTGTTTCTCTCTTTCTCCAGTTCCATTTAATGACTCACAGCAGCAGAACAACAGTCAGACCAGGCCACTAAAAACCATATGCCACAGTTGCTTGTCAATATGTATGGTAGTATACTTTATGCAAGGGCTTTATTATAGGTAAAATATTTGGTATTGTTTTATACAAATAGCTTTCCATACTAATCAAACATATGAAAATAACGTGTACATTTTTTGCAGAGCTGAAACAGAAAGAGGACTTTCAAGGAAACACATTATTGAAGGTAATGTACTTATTTATTTATACAAGTTTTTATAGGCTGCCCATTTCAAGGACTCAGCTTAGTTTGCGGGCAACTAAACAAAACAAGACCTCACCATTCCTATTCTGTATATAATAATGCTTTATATTTATACTCAGTGAAATGCTACAGCAATCAGTAACATTATTTTTGTACAGTAATCCAAATGAAGGACCAGGGCTGAGAAATAAATTTAAATGAAAGTTTAAAGCAGTTTTGAAGATGCACATTTCCCCTGGAATTCAGAAAGTTATGCCTCCACATTTTCCAAAACTGCGCTGTAGCACATTTCTTTTTCTATGCAAAGTAGTAAACCATTCCAGAGATCCTATGTAGTGTAGTGATTACATTGTTGGACTCAGGTTTAAGTTCACCATTAGCTATGGAAACTCGTCAGATAATTTTGAACCAGTATCTAACTCAGCCACACCTACTATAAAGAAAGAATATTTCCATGTAAGTCTCCTTGAGTGTCTGGAGAAAAGGCAGGATATAAACTGAGCAAGTAAACCAGCCAAATAAATATGCGGCAGTCATGTGAGATAATCAGGAACTGCTTTTGTACATGTTAAGATTAAACTTTCCATATATTAAGAGGAGTATCCAAGACACTTCTTTGTGTCTTACTATCATCATAAGAGAAGAAAGATAATGTCAATCAGGTCTAGATGGCTAGGCTGAAGTTCCCATCATTCCCAATTCTAGCCAGTTTGAAGAAGGTAGTTTGAAGATCCTATCTTGATACCTGTTTTCTTTTGATGCACCACATTGAAGTTATATGTTTATTATGAAATCATTGTAATTAATATATAATTCTAATTTATTCTTCTATTTTGGGTATTCAGTTTGGGGAAAGTCGTAATTTCTAACTGTGTGGAAAAATACTTTGGGGATTGGGGATATGCAAATAAATAAATCCTAAACCAAGACTGTGCCACATCACTGTGGCATGAACTTGATTAGATGTCCTTTTCTGCAACTGTTGAGTGCCAGCACCTGGATAGCTGCTAAAATTAATGCACTGTATATAGTCATAAAAAGGGCAAAGATCCATGAATTCAATTTCCAGTTGAGGGTTTGAACCCTAAAGAACAGGGGTGTCAAACTCACGTTCCCCAGGCCAGATGTATAATACACTGGCCACATCCTCCCCTGGTGTAGCAAAGGAAGGGAAGTCATGATACGCGATAACATGAGTTTGACGCCCCTGCTATAGAATAAAATCTGGCAACTTATTGAAGAGTTCCAATATGTAAAACAGAGCTTCCTGTTAGCTAGTGTAATTTAAAAAACAGGATGTATTTCTAAACCTTGCCTCTTGTGGATGTTTTTTAAGGGGTTAACTGGCAAATGCTTGCATTCTTCAATCCAGTTTTCATTGTAATAAACTGACAGAATAAAGCCATGCAAAAAGGGAGACATTCTTCTCTTGTTTTGGTTCATTTTATTAGGCTATATAATTTCACCTATTTCCTGTTCTATCTTTGAGGAAGTCTTAGATGGATGATGCTTCTGAGCTATTAAATTTCTTGTCATGTGTTTGGCTCTAATGATCTCCTGTTTCATTTCTAGGATTAAAAGCCTCTCTCCAGAGACTGCAGCTTGAATATGTGGATGTGGTCTTTGCAAATCGACCAGACAGTAATACTCCAATGGAAGGTTAGCAATAAATGTAGTAAAACATTTTGCTTGATTGATCTTGGCTCATAGGTCTATGCTGCTTATGACAGAATAGAAAAATGGTTATCCTCAAATATGCAGGAAAATTATATAAGTCTTGACTCTTTGAGGTCTTCAATATTTTTATTAGGAGACCTGTACTTAGGGTAATGGATGAATATTTATGTAGCCCACTTAGTACTTAACTACTTAATTCTAAGTACTGCTAGAGCAGTTTTCAACATTTTTTGTTTGCACAGCATAAATGCTTCCTTTTCTTGAGTTATTTGTATTTTAATTGACTTGGAGTTTCAAGCTGATAGTGTAATTTCTGTGCAGCTCTAGTCAGAGATGGCTGACTAGAGATGGCTGACTAGATCCATAATTAAATCATACAAATTTACATAATTGGCATGTTCCATTTTATTTACAGTATTTATTTAAGAAATAGATGATCACCCATCTTAACTAATATGCTTTGAGTAGTGAACAGGAACATAAAAATACAATGAACAGACAAAAACTAATTAAAAGCCAATTAAGGCAGATGACCTGGAACGTATCTTATACCACACATATAAAGTGCATAAAATTATTTTGAGGAATCACTGCCAAAAATGCATACTGATTTCATACTAACAAAATTGACCAAAAAAACCCAGTAAGAAATAAACTTTACATGTGAAAAATTAAAGATTGAGCATGGTCTAAATCAATGTTTTTCAAACCTGTCCATTTTTAGATGTATGTACATCAACTTCCAGAATTCCCCATTCATCACATGGTAGTTGAAGTCTGTATATCTTAAAGAGGCCAAGTTTGAAAAACACTACTCTAAATGGACAGATACAGGTGTTTCCATATATACGTGAAAGCAGCATACAAAAGCCAAGAGAACTGTTTGAGTTTCTTTAAACTCGCATCATCAATGAAACATAAATTGGGTTATTAGTTGGTGTTGGTGGCAAAAGCAAGTCTAAATAGAGCAGGTTAGCCAACCCTCTTTACAGAGTTAATTTGATTGTGATTCATTGATCAGGTTATCAAGTTAATGTGCATGGCTTTAAAGTGAAACAGCAAATGGATGCAGTATCATTCTTAAGTCAGAACAAAGAGTCAGAGAAAGTATATCAAAAGTAGCTTCATTCCTCTCTAGCTGGTCTATTAAAGCCATAAAGCCATGCTAATTGTCAGTTCCTCCTTGTTCTAGTTAGCATTCTTGCAGTTAGCACTTTCACATCTCATTACTGCAACATTTTTCACACCTGACTGTTCCTAGCGCCTAATTGATTATGGCTGAGCCAATGCTTAATTTTCCCAATGTGAAAATGTACGTGTATAAAGGGCTTTTTAGCTTAAGTCCAAGAATGGATATTACAGAGCTTGTCGTACCATTGATTCATTTCTCCTCCACAAACTGTACTAACTGCTAATAAATATAAAATATATGATATATTATACAGTTGCTGCACTTCTATTTCCAGATACCAAATTAAAGACCTCCAATTAAGAAGACTAATTCTGTAGGAGGTTCTATATGATGCAGCTCATGATAGCTACTAAATGTTGTGCCAAAGCAGGTACTTTTCAGAACAAATGTGGTAGACAAAGCCAACCTCCCCTGCCGTGTCCCCCCTTAATACATACTTTTATACCCTCTGGGGTCATTTCATCACATTGCTGACCTTGCCTTCTGAAGTCTTTGAACATTGGAAGAAAGATTTTAAAGAGGTTACCGGGTGCTGCTCAGTATCATGACTTTATATATGATGGAAATCATGACTTGAATTGACAGTGATAACCTTTTAAAAAAATCTAATTGTCCTTGTTCTCAAATATATACTCTTTCAGGCAAGAGTTACAAGCTAGGAAGTCAGTTAAACGTTCAGTTCCATGTCTAAGGATAGTTCACTGCTGTTCATCAACAATGACATGTGTATTTGCTGGCAGCTATTGGAAGGGAGATGATGGCTTGGGTTTACCCAGCATCATTTTTCTTGGTCATTGTACCATTATGAAAAATAACAGAGGCTCCCAGTGTAATAGATAATGCTGTATTTTTTGTTGTCTTACCTTGTTGCACAAAGAACTCAAGTGCTGATTGATTATATTTATTTTCAGTAAATATTCCTTTAAATAAAATATTATGCCAGCAAATGGCGGCACCCAACTAGGAAGTTGGGGATCTCACTCCTGGAGCACTATCTCCCTATAAAGCCACCACCTACACCAGAAATCACTTTTAAAGCTGCCGCCTACACCAGTAACTGCCCAAAAAACAAGCCCAAAAACACTAGATTCTGAAGCTGTGGAGCCCTAATAATGTTGGCGGAGCTCCTGCTAACTGATCCAGAGCCCTCCTCTCCTTCCCCAGAGAAGTGAAGCTCTTTCCATTGAGCTCTATTAACCACACTGGTGGAGCTCTTGAACTGGATCACTTGGAGCCAGCAGGGGGCAAACAACGTACCTTCATTTAAATCCCTCACACAACTGATAGAAGTATCTTCCACACCAGACAACGTGTTTCCATTAATATCCCCCACACAGTTTCCCCGGAGCCACATCGGACAGCAGACAGGGAGAAACAAGGAGGGAGGAGAAAGCCCTGAGGCTCTTAGGAGCCGAAACTCACCCTGGGTGGGTGGTAAAGCCAGAGGAATGCTTTGGTGGTTGCGAGGAGAGGAGAGTCTCCTCGACCGACCCGAAGAAAACCCCTCCATCCGAACTAAAAAGAGAACTGCCAGCATGGCTAAA
>BHFT01013840.1:1132-78587 GCA_004320025.1 Laticauda laticaudata | reverse complement strand
ACCCAGACTTCTTCAACCATTGTTATGATTTTGTTACACAAGTTAAGGAAAACACATGGTACGTGCCTCCAGGGATCCTTCCCATGCCTTTCTAGAAGGCGCATAGGAAGTTGTGCACAGGAAATAGCTCTGTGTGTAATAAAGTAGTGTCTTGCCTCTGTTTGTGTTGTGGTTTGTGCTTTCTTTGTATTGTGTCCCTCTGTTTTCTATGTACGTGGAGTCTCTGTGTATGCATTGCCCTGGGCTGTCCTCAGACCAGCCTATTCTGAGCAGTGGTGGGATTCAAATGTTTTTACGACCAATTCTGTGGGCGTGTCTTGGTGGGCGTGGCAGAGGAAGGATACTGCAAAATCCCCATTCCCTCCCCACCCCACTAACCTGCTTTCCAGCTCTGTTCTCTCAGCCGATCAGCTGGGACTCAATGGGAGGCAGAGAAGAGGTGGGGTTGGCCGGTTCTTCAAACTCCTCAAAATTTCCACTACTGGTTCTCCAGAACTGGTCAGAAATGGCTGAATAGCATCTCTGTTCAAGATGATAGCAATGCCCTCCATGATTCTGGCCACTTTCTTCTAAATCAGTGGCCCTCAACAGCTTCAAAACCTGCCTCCCCTTTTTAATACAAAGGAACAGATCTGTTCATTTATTCCAAGGGAATTGCACCACCGAGGCTGAGTCTCGATTAACCAGGACTGCTGCTGCCAAACTCTGATGGGCTACCTGTGAAACTTCAGCCTCTCCCCGCAGGCCGTGTCTGCTGCTCTGTCCCTCGACCAAGACCTCTTATAATAAACCCTCCTTACTCAACGGGCAATTGATCTTATTGACTGGCTGGAGCCATGCCTGATTTCAGCCCAATTGCTTTGCTGTTGCTCTTGAGTTGCTCGGTTTCTGCCCTTAGGAATTCTTAATGCTCAACCCCTTGGACATAAATTTCTTGGGAAACAGCCCCTTGGGACCTGCAAAGCCCATTATTCCTTCAGTTCTGCACCAGACAGAAATGTAGCATGCATTTAACTGTGCACAGTTAATCCTAGATACTGTTCTTCTTTTTTTATGTTATGATGGGGCCAAAAGCTATCGTACAAGGAAATAAGGGCAGTGGCTGAGAACTCAATCTGGCTGTCGTTAGAATTATGGTTTAGATTTTTTGTTTTTGGATGGGGAGGGGGCTGCGTGGATGCATAGGAATCCATGGTTAAGTGCAAAACTGTAGTTGGGCTTTTAAAAAGCATCGGAAGGCATCTGATCCAGACCCTGTGAAGAAGCAGAGCGAGCAACGATGTATCCGGACAAGGGTTTGGGATCTGCGTGGGCTGCCCTTCCCTCCATGATATTGACTGGGCTTTGAAAGGAATGGGAAGGAGGGTCTCCGCCATGAAAGTTGCAAGAAGTATTCTTGATGCAAAGTTGCACCCCCAGATTTATCAACCTGAATTCTTTAGAGTCGAGCAAAATGGAAATGCAACCGAGAATAACGTCGGTATCCATCAACTAGCAAAGGTATGCGGTCATCTCCGGAAGTTTCTCATTGTTTAGATATGAAGGTTTCTGTAACTGCTGCAAGCCAAAAGACTTTTGTCAATTGTCTTGGTGGACAAAACTATCAGAGGTCTCAGGGGCGTTGGAATTTGTAGCAGGATAAGAGACCAAGGGCTGCTGTATCTCCTGCAAATATATTAAAGAAATAAAAGGGGTTAATAGATAACTTGGCAACTTGCCAGTAACCGTTGGGTGTAGCTACTTGATGAGGCTTCAGCTCTCTGGGAGGAGATCAAAAACCAGTTCTTTGATAGTGGAAGATGCTCCTGCATTGCAGTCATCTTGGTCAAAAGGAGGAAGAATCATGTGGGTCTTTCAACTGAAGCCATAAGAGATGGAAGTCCATGTTCCCCAGCATTGGCTTCCTTCATGGGTGGCCCTACCTGCGAGGGACACTCCTTGTAAACCTCAGAAGAAGCCATCTCACCTCTCTGCCAGGGAAGGGCTGAGGGGCTGAGAAGTCGTCCTCCATGGTGCTATTTATCATCTTGAAAAATCCTTTCTTCTTCTTCTTCTTCTTCTTCTTCTTCTTCTTCTTCTTCTTCTTCTTCTTCTTCTTCTTCTTCTTCTTCNTTCTCCTTCTTCTTTTCTTCTCCTTCTCCTTCTCCTCCTCCACCTCCTCCTCCTCCTCTCTAGTGTACTACCACAAGTACAGAGTCTGCTTTTCTTGGAAAAACATGACTGCCCCCCCCCCCAATAAATGGGATTATATTCCCAGGAAATTATGCAAAATTCTTTCATTTCCTCAAGAATGGGGGAGGTAACAGAGAGGATCTTGTGAATTTTGACAGGAATTTTTTTTTTTCAAGATTCACCATTTGAATCCCTCTTCAAATCTTCCCTCCCAATGAAATAAAATTAATTGAACCTACAAATGATTTTTACAATCTTAATAATTTCACAAGAAGTGGCATTTATAGTGGTCAGTGTGTCTGATGAGATAAGAAGATCTTAACTCAAATTCTCCCTCTTGCACAAAACTTCTGATATATGATAATCTCCCTTCTCTTCTTGGGCAATGTCCTATCTTGTCCATCCCGTCCTTGGAAGGCTAATCAGAAGACCATTAAGACTACTGACAAGGAATCCTTTGGGCCCTTCTAAAGGGGGCATTTTCCTACTTTAACTTTGTCTGAGTCTGGCTGTTTTTTTGGAGGATGAATGTCTGCAAAAGTTGATGGAGTTAGCAAGGATGGCCAAATTGATGGCCTTGATTAAGAAATACAATTAATTTTTTTCCCACTTGGAAACTGCTTCTGGACTTTGTACTTGAGGTGGAAAACAATGAAACTTTGATTTTGGGTTTTGCTGATTAGATAGGTTTGTTGTTACAGAAGAGGATAATCTATATTATGATGTAAAAGTTAAAAGTTGAGGTTGTACATTATTACCTTATTCTATTGCACCCAAAATCATTGGAAGTCAGTGATTTTCTTTCTTTTCCCCCTTTCCTTCCCTATTTTCCTATCATTCTCATTTTTCTTTGCATTTTTGCATTTTATATTTCAAACTGATAAAAATTGATAACTGCACGGAGATAGCAAAGTCTGGTGGGTCACCTTGAAGATAACAGGCTAAGTGATCCTGTTCCATTTCTGGTGGTCAAAGGGAAGAGATGGACGTACTGAGGATGGGGAAAGAAAATACACCCTTGTGCTAGCAAAAAAAAGCAACTTAATGCATTTGTTCTAACTAGCAGTGCTGCAAGCTGAGAGAGCACCAAGGACTCCATAGTCCTCCTCCTCCATAAACCCCCTTCCCTTGTATCACTGATGATGTTCTCTAGTTGGGTCCTGAAACATCTACAAGAAAACCACCACGCTCAGAGGAGCCCTCATCTCAATCCTGAGCTTCGAAGGGTCTCCTTAATCACTAGAGAAATTCGCACGTGGCCCATTCTGGCTCCCACTCTGAATTCCCAGCTGTCTCTTCTCTGTGTCCTTTGCCGATTCCTACTGAAAGACACTTTGCTTTCTCAGGACTTGACACCAAGTGTGGCTGGTCACGCTCTGAAAAGTTGTGATGGTCCACACAACAGGCAATCAGGCCAGAATTCGTGGCTCTTGCAGGTTCCAGGTGTGTTTGGACAGAATGGGCTTTTCAACTAGAAGCCACCACTCCTGAGGACCTCCTGCCCCCTGGGGTCTTTGGCACCTGCAAAAGGGCCAGGCCTTAAAACCAGCTTTACCTAGGAGGCCACTGGCCCACCCCAGTATTTTCCATTTGCCTGCAGAATAACCAATTGGACCTTTCCTTCAGCTGCAAGGCATAAGCTCAGCCCAGAGGCGTCCTGGTGCTTCTCTGCAGCTCAGCTCAGGGCTCCTGCTCTCCTCGCCATCCCTGCCCTTCGCTCCCAGGCTGTTCCAGCAAAGTATGTGCTCTTATCTGCTCCCTGCATACATTAAACACCATTATAATTATCAGCATTTTCCCTTCTGCAAATTACATTCGCCCTGGCATGAGCCTTGGGGCATCTCTGTCCTTAATGCATTTCTTATTTTGCTATTTAACTGGCAACAATATTGGGTCATGGCCTATTTGTAACATCTCAGGGCCTGGCCAGGCACTGCCTTCTCTTGGGCTCTGCCCTGCAAAGGATCTCCCGTCACCCTGGCCAGCTCCCTTGCTTGGTTTTTGACTAAAATTGCAAGGAGAGCCAGCTGGACATGGAACGGCAGCCCTGCTTCTAAAGAAGCCGAGTCTCTGGAAGCCAACCTGAATGTGCTTTTTGAAAAACTTTTGCTTCTAAATGTCTATGGAGCATCTCTGTCATTCAAGTCATGGCTGTCCCAAAGGTGCTTTTTTCAGGAGGCAACCAGACTTTCTGGGTTTGCTTTGAAGTCGTTTCACTTCTCATCCAAGAAGCTTCTTCAGTTCTGACTTCCCATCATCCAGAAAGCCCAGCTGTCTCTTGAAAAAAAGCACCTTTAGGACTTTGTTTCTGCAGCACAGGGAAAGGAAGGATGGAATCCAGGAGGGGACTGGGGTGTGTGCGTGTGTGTGTCTTCACACCGCTACTTCTTGTGTGGTGCATTTTGGCCCAGCTCAGGCAGGGAATGGGATAGTCAGGTAAAGTTCTGCAAGTTAGCAGGTATCTTCCTCCCTTCAACAAAGGTGGACTTATTCTGGACGGAAACCCCTGCAAAGGGCGAGGTGAGGAGGAGGCAGCCTGGCTCTTTTCAAATTGTGGGGAAATAATTCGTAATTCCGCCCGTTGGTTTTTCTGATCCAGACATCTGGCGATTTCCAAACTTCTTCGGGGAAGAACCCAGGACTCAAACTGCACGAGGCTCCACCTTCCCTGGCCGTTTCCACTCTGAAACTTACAGCAAATAAGAGGGAAGGATGAGCCCTGGGTGGCACCTTTGCCTCTCTGCAGGAGTCCCTGCTCTGAGCAATCCCAGGCAGCTGCTCCAGGGGTACACAGGCTGGCAGAGAGACTCCTGCACCCCCAGATTTCCTTGGAAGAGACCCTCCCAAGGGGTTAGGGCCCAGGGGTGGGATTCCATTTTTTTTTACTACCGGTTCTGTGGGCGTGGCAGGGGAAGGAGACTGTAAAATCTCCAGTCAGAGGTGGGATTTCCAGTTCTCTGAATGACTCAAACTTTCCGCAACCGGTTCCCCAGAACTGCTCAGAACCAGCTGAATGCCACCTCAGGTAGGGTCCCCTCTCCCCCCCCCCATCACTCCTGGGTCGCTTCTTAGGGAGGGCAGCCCGGTGTGATGTGGACTCGGTTCTCTCCTTTCCTGCAAGCCATTCACTGGCATCTCCCCCCGGAGAACAAATAACAGAGTTGAAGGGGCCTTGGTAGGCGTCTAGTCATGCCCCCCACCCAAGCAGGAGACCTACAAAACCGTTTTGGCAGGTGGCAGTTCCAGTCCTCTCTTCTTGAAAGGCGCCTAGGGATGAAGCTTCCCACAACTTCTGAAGGCACTTCGGTTCCCTGTTCTCCCTGTCAGAAATGTCCTCCTTGTTTCCAGGTCAAATCTCTCCTGGTCCAGTTTCCATCCCTTCTTCCTCGTCTGGCCTTCGGGGGCCCCGGAGAAGAGCCTTGACCCCCCCTCCTCCTCCTCTCTCTCTGGGGCAGCCCCTCAATATCGGACGCTGCTCTCCTTCTCCCGGGTCTTTCCCCAGCTGAGCCCGTCCTCGCTGCCTGAAGCGCCGCAGCTCCGGCGGGGGTCCAGGCGAGCGCACCCCCCCAATGGCCCGGAGCGGGCAACGCTGCCCGGCCGCCTGCGGGCTCCTCCTGGACGGGGCGGGCGCTGCGGGGCGGCCGGCGCCGTCAGGCTGCCGGGGACGGAGGGGCTCCGGGCGGGGGCGCGGGCCAGTCGGGCAGCGGCAGGTGCGGCGGGGGCGGGCCGAAAGGGGCGTGTCTCTCCTCCGCCGCCCTCGCCAGCTGCAGCCGCCGCCTCCATTTTGGAAGCGGGCAAGCGGCGGAAGCGCTGTCCAAGCACCGGGTACGCTCGCTCCCTGGCGGCTGGGGGGGGGCGGGGCCGCAAAGCGGGGCCGGCCCCTCCTCTCCCCCCCCCGACAGCGCTCTTCCGCTCTTCGACCGCCCCCCCCGCAGCAGTCAGGACTGGAACTCTCCACCCCGCCCAAAGCCGGGCAGGGGTGTGGGGGTGGGGGTCACCTGTCCGCCCCTGCGGCCCTGGGCTGAGGGGGATTTGAGAAGGGCCCAAGCGGCGAGCGCTGTCCCGGGACGCCGGCGCCGAGGTGCCAGAGCATGTGCAGAGTGCCGTTCCGCCGAGGGCGCGCCCTCTCCCCGCACGCGCCCAGCTTGAGGATGCGCGGGTCGCAGGCCGGCCGGGCAGCGGAGCGCCGGGGCTGCGGGGCGCGAGTACCGGCTGCGCTCCTCGGGGCTCCGGCACTAGGGTCAGGGCAGCCCCGGCCGGGCGGGGGCGGGCGGGGCGGGCGGCGCCCGGCCGGTGCCAGCAGTCAAGATGGTTTTCCGGCCGGGGCTCGCGGGGGGGAGGGGGCGGGGGGAGGGGGCGGCCCCGACGCGCCTCGCCAGCCCCGCAACGTCAGGCAGGAGGCTGGTGATTTTGCTGGCCCGCGCCGCCGAGCCCCCCAGCGAGAGAGGCTGGAAGCGGGCGCTGCGAACTCGGCCTGCCGCGCCGACCGGCGACTGCGCTGCCCTCCGCCGCCGCCCGCCAGCCGCCGCCGCCCGCCCGGGCCCGGGAAGAAGCCGGCGCGGCACGGGTGAGTGGCGGGCCGCAGCGGCGGCACAACTTGCGCCCGCCCGGCCTTCCTTGGGGCTTCGGGACGGGGCGGCGCCGGCTCCTGCGCCGGGGCTCGCTCCTCTGCGGCGGGGCCCCCGGGGAAGCGGAGAACCGCGGGCCCCCTGCCGGGGGCCGCTCAGGAGGGAGCCGAGGCGGGGCGGCGCCGAAGGGACGGCAGGCGGCTTCCCCAGGTACGGGCCGCCGGAGGTGCGCGAGCGGCTCTGCTCCGGACCCCTTGCCCTGCGCGGCTCTGCCTGGACGCGCGCTCGGGGCTCGGGCGGAGGGAGTCCGAGGCGGGGCTGGGCGGGGGGCCGCTGCGCGACGGGCGGCGGGGCGCTTTCGGCCCGCCGCTGCCCCCGCCCGGGACCCTCCGCTCCCTCCGGGCGGGACTCGCTCCGGAGAAAAGGCTCCCCGAGGCCAGCAGGTCCCGCGCTGCGCGTGGGGGCGGCCACGGGTTCCGTGTCCCTCCCGGTCCTTTGCGGGGGGGGCCGTCCGGACCGTCCCTCTGCAGGCTCCAGCTGGGGCCGTCGAGGAAAAGCGGGCTGCGGGCATCCCGACAGGGGCTCATCCTTCCGAGGGGCTGGGTGGGAATTGCTTAAGATTGATTCTCCCCCACCCGTCGACCACCCTCGGCCAGGCTCCCCAAATCTTGCGGGGGTCATCCAGCTGCTCTGCCGTGCTGATGAGGGGCCGGGGGGTTTGCCCGGGAGCCCCCGTCCCCCCCAAGGTAAGAAACTGGGGCTTGTCCCTCCAAGAGCCCGGGCAGCTTTTTAAAGGCCATTCCCAATGCCTTGGAAACCCTCCCCCCCCCGTCGGAATGGAGGAGCCGCTGCTTCTAAAAGCTGGGGATGGCTGGGGGGGGGGGGAAGTTGCTCCTCCGAAGAAGTTCGGCTTAAAGCCTTTAAACAAAGGCTTGCTTCTTTTCCCCTGGGGAGGGGCACGGGAGGCCAGGCTCGGCTTTCCTGCTTGAGTTTTGGGAATGGGGGGGAGGAATGGTCATTTTTTGGGACTCCATTGGAAGCAGAAGGGCGAGGGGGAGGGTGTGGCTGCCCAATTCGGGGCTTAGAATTGCCCCCCCCCCCATTTCTTCCCACTCTTTTCCTTTTCTCAAATCTTAACAAACTTATGGGGGGGGGGGGGGGGGAAACAAACAACACAAAATTCCTGTCACGGGAGGCTCTAAAGGTTGGTGTGTGTGTGTGCGCGTGTGGCAGTGATGCTACAAATATTGTCCTCAATTCAATTTGGGAAAGAGAAACCGGTAGATAACTATTATGGATGGGATGCCACTAAGAAATCTGAACGTGGGGTTAAGCATTTTGATAAAACAAACGAACCCTGGGAAGTGGGGGGGGGGGGGGAGAAACATCCCATAGAGAAGGGAGGGGCACAGCTGTGTGTTTGGGCAAGCTGGAGCATCCAAGAGTTGAGCTTCGGGGTTTGGATGTTGCGTCCTTCTCCCGTTGAGCCACCGAGGCCCTTCCTGTGCCCTCCCAATGGGGTTCACTTTCCTTTTGGGCAGAGAAGGATGTGGCCAAGTGAAGGACCAAGGCTGATCCAAAGGTGCTTTTCCAAGAGGCAACTGGACTTTCTAGTTTTTCTTTGAAGATGTTTCGCTTCTCATCTAAGAAGCTTCTTCAGCTCTGCTCTTCAGCTCACCCAAGAAGCTTCTCCAACTCACTGACAAAGCTTCTTGGATGAGAAGCAAAATGACTTCAAAGAAAAACCCAAAAGCCCAGTTGCCTCTTGAAAAAAAGCACCTTTGGGACAACCAGGACCTGGGTTGACTGAGAATCTCCATAGACCACCAAGGCTGATGTTCCTTCATCTTCACTTTCCCACCCCACCTGGACTAACAGCCCTTCCCTGCCCTCAAGTTGGGTTCTTTGCTGGGTTTCCATGTTGATGAACTGCGCTTCCCCTAGAAAACTTCTCCTCCTTCTTGCCTTCCCCTTCCAGATTGTTGACCCCTCCAAAAGACAGTTCTAGACAGTGCTGTAGAAAGACTCCCTAATGCCTGCAGCCCAGGAGGAGCATTATGGATCTGACTAAGATGGGTACGATTCAGCTCCAGAACTCCAGCCACGCGACTGGCCTTCTCCAGAAAGCCAACCAGATGCGCCTGGCCGGCACCCTGTGCGACGTGGTGATCCTGGTGGACAGCCAAGAATTCCATGCCCACCGGACCGTCCTGGCGTGCACCAGCAAGATGTTCGAGATCCTTTTCCACCGCAACAGTCAGCATTACACCTTGGATTTTCTCTCGCCAAAGACCTTCCAGCAGATTCTGGAGTACGCCTACACCGCCACCCTGCAGGCCAAAGTTGAGGATCTGGATGATCTGCTCTACGCGGCAGAGATCCTCGAGATCGAGTACCTGGAGGAGCAGTGCTTGAAGATCTTGGAGACCATCCAGGCGTCGGAAGACAACGAGGCTGAAGTCAGCATGACGGACGGCGGGGCTGAGGAAGAGGAGGACCGGAAGTCCAGATACATTAAGAACATCCTGCTCTCCAAGCATTCCAGCGAAGAGAGCGGCTACTCCAGCCTGGCCGGCCAGGCCCTGATGGGGACGATGGTGGAGCACAGCCCCTCTGTCTCCACCTCCTTCGGCCTGGCGGCCATGAGCCCCACCAAGACTGCTGTGGACAGCTTGATGAGCATTGGGCAGTCACTCTTGCAGGGGGCTCTGCCCCGCCAGGCCCTGGAGAACTTGCACTCTGCCAATGGCCGGGGCCCGGCCGTGTCCGAGCTGAAGACTGAAGCCATGCAGGTGGAGGAAGCCTCCAGCCACGAGAGCCCCAGGTCAGCGGAGCTGGGCGCTTCTGGGGCAGACAAAGCGGAGGATAAAAGCAGGCAGGGGCCTGGCACCCCGACCCGCAGCAGCGTCATCACCAGTGCCCGGGAACTTCACTATCCCCGGGACGACAGCGCAGAGCAGCCCCTCGAGGTGGTGCAAGGCCCCCCGGTTGGGCCAGAGCTCTTGGCCTCCCATGGGGAGAAGCCGATGAGCCTCTACTCGGTGCTGCCCAACCACAAGAGCGAGTCCATGCTTGGCCTGCCCGTCTCCATGGCCCCTACGCTGCATGTGCAGCCGGCCCTGGCCGTCTCCATGGACTTTGGCTCCTACGGAGGGCTCCTCCCGCAAGGCTTCATCCAGAGGGAGCTCTTCAGCAAACTCGGGGAACTGGCCGTGGGCATCAAAACCGAACACCGGAGTGTCGGGGAGCAGTGCAGCGTTTGCGGGGCGGAGCTGCCGGACAACGAGACGGTGGAACAGCACAGGTAGCCCTTCTCGGGGTTTTGCACTCGTGCTCAGAAAGGCCGTTCCTGGGCAATAAGCAAAGTGGCAGGCAGTTCCCAGGGACCCGAGGGATGGTGTTTCTTTCTAAGACATTCCCGGCAAGGCAGTGAGCTGCAGGCTACGTCTCTTGCTAGGAAGAGAAAATAAGACGGAGAAAAAAAGGATGATTTAAAGCTGAGAAAAAGCTCTGCAGGGTAGGTGGCATCTTTGCAAGTTGATCTTCAGAATAGGAAGGAGGCCTCAAGGAGGAACTACTTCTCCTCCTCCTCCTCCTCCTCCTCCTCCTCCTCCTCCTCCTCCTGCAAAGGCTGGCCATGAAGCTGGTTTCTGCTAACACCTTGGACACACCAGCATTTTTTCCAAGCAGCAGGAATGCTAGGGAGCAACNTCTTCCTCTTCCTCTTCTTCTTCTTCTTCTTCTTCTTCTTCTTCTTCTTCTTCTTCTTCTTCTTCTCCTTCTCCTTCTCCTTCTCCTCCTTCTCCTTCTCCTTTTCCTTCTCCTCTTCTCCTCCTCCTCTTCCTCCTCCTCCTCTCCTCCTCCTCCTCCTCCTCCTCTCCTCCTCCCCCTTCTTTCCTCCTCCTCCTCCTCCTCCTCCAGCAAAGGCTGGCCATGAAGCTGGTTTCTGCTAACACCTTGGACACACCAGCATTTTTTCCAAGCAGCAGGAATGCTAGGGAGCAACAGTTAGAAGACAACCAGGGTCCTACTGCCCAGGTACACAAGCTTCCTGACTTCATTTGCTCAGCCACAGAAGTCTGGAGTAAGCATGCCCCTTGGTCTGGTCCAGTTGTAGGACTCCCCTTAAGTTTGTCTTTGGGAGTAGAGTGTGGGAAGACAGAAACTGTGGAAGCCACAAGTGTGTTTTTCCAAGAAAGAAAAGAGATTCTTCTACATCACTGAGACATCAGTGGGAGGCTGCAATCCAAGGAGAAATGTTTGGCCCCTTACATGCTGTGAAATGCTTGTGTCCCCTCTCCCTCCCTCAAGGCCAGCGGTGGGTGATGGGAGTTGCAGTCCATGGCACCTGGATGGCCATTCTTCTCTCAGTTTAATTTGCCCCCCTTAAACTCAGCTTTATTCTTGTAGAAGCTGCTCCAGTTTATTGATGCAACGTGGGGTTTAAGTAACGCTGGCTGAGCTCAGCTGAGTTGTTTGCTAGTAGCTACTTTCACTTATGCCACCTTAGGCTCAGCCTTCTGGGTGGCAAATTTGGACCCCAACGCACATTTTTAGGTTTAGGCGGAAATTGATGTTTCGAGCCCTGGGCCTGTTTATGATGATTGCCAGGTTTGTTTTTATTGATTGGTCTGCTCTAAATATGGTTAGAATTTCTGCAAAGGTCCCGTGTAAATCTTTGTAATATCTCCACGTTGTAATATCTCCACGTAAAAACAAGCGTAAGGCTCAGAGTGTGCGGTTGTTGCTCCCCTGAAGTGGTTTAACGCTCTCCTTTGGGGACCTATTGCTGATAGATCTCCTTAAAAAAAAAAGGCTAAAATGTCCTTTTGGGTTGTTGACATCCACGGTGGCTTTAAGCGGAGCAGCACATGAGAAACAAATTGATCTCTGAAGGGAGGTTAATACATGGGAATCTGCCTTCACTCAGTTGCAGTTCTGGGCATTGCTTTGTTTGAACTCGGCTGCTTAAGAGGTCTTTATTTTTTTTTAAAAAAAAATCATGCCAAATGCATGGAAAATGGAAAAATCCATTTTGACAGGCAGCCGTTCCTGCAAAAGCAGCATTTTCTTGAGAGATTCTGTGGTTCTGCCTCTTTCTGGTGGGGACACAACCCACTTATTCCTGTTTTCACGCATGCCAGTTTGTGCTTCGCTCCTGGGCTTCTCCGTTTCCTGGACAGGAATGTTGATCCTTTTGGGGGTTTTCTTTGCTCAGCCCCAATTAGGACCCCCCTCCCCTCCTCAGTCTGTCTGCATGGGTCCAGAAGGTAGAGAAGGCTTGGCAGGCCCGCTCGGCTGCACCTGGCCTTACTTGTCATGCAGAAAAACAAAATTTGTGCCCAGCAGCCCCGTGGCTTCGTCTTGTGCAAACATTTGTAGCGGAGGTGCAGAGGGAAGCATATTTCTTGTGCCTCTAATACTGTGTAAACATATTACAAGGCAGCCGGCTAATAGGATTTGAGCCACAATGCAGAAGATGCTCTGAGATGTTTTAATGAGCCGACAAGTTTAATTACTGTAGTCCAAAATGTACATAATGTACATTGGCAAGACCAGTGAGGAGCTGGCTGCTTTGGGCTTGGTGGCTTTTGGAAACAGAAACTCCGTCTAGGCTGGCAGGGCCACGGCTGCTTTCCCTCTTCTGAGCAGAGCCACAATTTATGGGCAGGGGGGCTGCCTCTGGTGCCCCTCCCAAACGCTTTGCCCATCCAAGTCAGCCCCTCGGCCACCAGGCCACCTAGGAAGGGCTGATCCCCCTCCCACAAAAATGGCTTTGCAAGCATTCAGGGTTGGCTCTTCAGCCCCTCGCCCCTGCTAGCCAGCCTTGGGTATACTGAGCTCTTCTGTAGACAGGGACCAGTTTCTGTTTCTGAGTTGAAACACCTGAGTAAGGGGCACCGCTTCCCGGGGTACGTTGAGCCTCCTGAAGACCTGAGGATAATGGGAAGAGAGGAGCAAGCCAGAGGGGGCTTGGAGCAGCTTTCCTGGATCCCCCATGAGGACAGAGGGATCTGAAGCCCCCCAGGGAAGTCCTGAGCCTCACAACCTGGCTTGCCTTCTCTCTGCAGTTCCTTAACGTTGGGTGTGTGCCACCATTTCAGTTCCTCACCTGGGCTGTGGAAATGTCTTGCCCCCCCTCCCCTCTCCAGGACGCAAACAGGGAGAAGCCGGGTCTCAAATATCGTGGAAGTTAGGAAGACAGGCTCTTCTGTCAAACCACGGCAGGCTTTTGAAGGCCAGGTCATGCCAGGAAGGATTCCCCCCTTGCCAACCTCTGGCTCAAGGATGAGGAAGGTGCTTGCTTTCTTCCCAAGGTGCTCTTGGCCAGCTGGCCAGCGTCCCAGTTAGGGATCTTACATATTAGGGATCTTACATACATTCCCTTCTGGAATTGCCAGAGCTGGTTGGTATCTGCTGGGTTGCTCCTCCCGTGGGTCTCACTCTGAGGTTTGGATTTCCTCCCTCCTTTGAATTTCCTTAATCCCGTCAAACGCTTGCTTGACTCCACGCGAACCGAACCGGTGAATTGATGAGTAAGGTGGCAGATTTTTCCAGTCTTAAAAAGGTGCTTTTAAAAGAAGAAATAGAAAGGCTAGTGGGGGAGTTTTTATCGTCTAAAAAAAGCTGCTTTTTTAAAGCGTCATGTTCTGTGCTCTGTAATTGAAGCAACACCTGTAGTTGGCAGAATTATTTATTTATGATGCTCTTAACACAGTCTGGCTGGTTTTTTTTTCCCAGGGAAGGGGAATAAAGCAGGGTCAAAAAGGAAGATCCAGATAGCGTCATCCTTTCTAAATGACGTAATAATTTGTATTTTGTTTTTTATTATTAAATGTGTATGATGTCAAAATGAATGGGATAATCTAGCAGAAGCCTAATTCAGGGTTTGTTTCGGAGGACGACAATGGGAAGACTAATTCTCTTGAACTGGACGTAACTGCAACTCCTGTTGGTGGATTTTGCTTAGCTCAACAATGAAAGCAGAGTTAGGCACTTGTGAACATTGCTTAAACCAGTTGTGAAGTTGTGTTATCTGGCAACACTCTCTTCCCAGTAGTGGAACTAACATTTCAACAATCCATTGCCACCAATGAGCTGTTTCCTCCCACGATATGCCCCAGATTTAGTTAAACTTTGGTGGTCATTTTTAAACCAGGCCATCTAATCTGGAAAATTTCAGCTTGAAGGTGCTGACAATTTTGGTGTCCCTGATATTTATTGTAATCTGGATTTTTATGAGACATGACACATCGATACCAGGGCCTGTGGTTTCTTGATTTTCTGCTAACTCCCCCTTCTTTGGAGGTCATTTTGTTTAAACATTTTTAAGGCCCATGTCAGAAAAACTAAAAAGGCTTTATTAATAATCGTGATTTCCAAAGGGCAGTAGGATGCTGGGGAAATGAGAGTCAATTTCTATTGTTTCGAGCTTTGACTCTGGCCAGATTTCATTCTTATTTGTCTGAAAAAGTTGACACATACTAAATAATGTTTGATGTACAATATTTTATCACACTTCCTAGGAAATCTGGAGAATTTCCATGTACCTTGAGTTACTCATGTTACTGCTTTTCACCATTTATTAATGCAAAGTGATACATCTCATCTCAAAAGCTAATTAGTGTTCAGAACTGTATAAACCTTAATTTAAAATGTGGGATAATCTGAGGAATTTTAGCTATATCTGCAACATGACTTTCTAATTCATGACATTACTTTTTAGAATCTCAAGTGGATGTCAGCATTAATTGATTTTCTGTCATTCTTTTGAATGATGCTTTTTTTTTTAAACTAAATTCTGTGTGTTAGAAAACAGTGAAAACATATTTCTGGGCAAAATGTGTGCAACAAAAGATATACAGACAGAAGAAATTCAGACTGTGATTCCGTTATTGCTTCCCAAAGATCTTTGAAGACCCCTGAGTTTGAGTCTTCTCGAACCTCTTGGCTAAACTTCCTTCTCCCTCGAGACTTGCAATTTTGCTACCACCTGTTTCTCTCTTCCAAATGGGGCTGATGGTTCTGACCCATGGGACAGGCATTGAGCGTGGAACTGTCTACTTTTGCAAAATAGAAAGTTTCCGACAAGGTTCAGAGATGGTCAGATTTCATTTAACGTTTGCATTGATTGCAGTTTTTAAGTTGCCATGGGATTGCTTTTAAACTCAGTGAAATAAATGAAAGCATCATTCTCTTTTTCAAAAGCAGCTATCCTTTTATTTCAGAGTGATGCTTGGAATTGGGGGGGGGGGGCTTGTCCCATGCTTTGCATCAGGTGTGTGTGTGTGTGTATGTGTGTGCTCAGGGTGTAATCAAAAAAATCAACAGTGGTATGGTTGCATCTCTAGCATGTTGGCCAAAGGCTTTGATCACCTCCAGCTTTGGATCTTGGAGAAGGCAATGAGTCCATGAATGTTTCTCTATCTTGTGTTCTGTGATGGATTGCCTCTCACCTCTCCCCAGTCCTGGCTTCTCCCCCTCCGTCCACCCCCCCCTCCCCCCCCAAAAAAAATGTTTGACAGTGNCCCCTCCCCCCCCCAAAAAAAAATGTTTGACAGTGATAACTTCCAGAATGTGTCTGGGCTGGCTTGTCTTTCTGGCTGATGGACCTTATTAGTGGCACCTGGCATTGCAACTGGCTAATGGGAAGCAGTGGGCCAGCCCTGGTCCAGCCATGGAGGGGCTTCTTCTTTGCTTTATGGCCGAGAGGACTCCGGAAATGAGTGCTGCCAGCCAGGTGCAGGGCCCTGACCCTGGCCGGGAGCTGGGAGCCTGGAAGGAGCCCTCCCCAGAGAAGCCAGGGGGAGGGGGGAGCTGTTTCTCATTGGAGGTGGAGAGCAGTGTGGGGCCTTGAAGGAGCTAATTGTTTCCATCCATGGAATGCAGGCTGGTGGTGGAGAACGGGGCCTGAGGTCCACTTGTCCTTCCAAGAGACCTTGGGCAGGGAGGAGATATTGAGTGACTTTGGCAGTTCTTCCCCTTGGTGGTGACTTTGATGTCATGGATGGATGGATGGATGGATGGAATGGATGAATGGGTGGATGATGGGTGGAAGGATGATGGATGGATGATGGTTAGATGGGTGGATGAGGGGTAGATGGATAATGGATGGATGATGGATGATGGATGGATCGGCCATAGGAAGCTGATGCGTCATGTGGAGCAGAAGTGTGACCAGGCATGCAAAGGCGCCTTCCAGACCATCTCCTGCCCTTTGGAAAGGTTGAAACTCAAGGCATTGCTTTGTTGACTTCTGCTCTCAATAGGGAAAGCCTTGGGTTTTTTAATAATAATAAAAATAATAATAATAATCATCATCATCATCTGAATTTATTGGTGGTGGAGCATTATTCCTGGTGCAAATGGGAAGTTTAACGCTTTCTACAACTGCATCAGGTCGGACTCCTGCAAGCAGTTTAGCTTGGGGAAATGGGGGGGCTTCCCTAAAAGTGGAGCTGCCTCCCCCCCCCAAACAAAGCCAATGGACCGCTGGCGTTTGACAACATTGTGGCAACTTCGCTGAAGGGACCCCAAGCCGGCCATTTTGGCCTGGCTTGAGAAGATGGGAGAAGTCCAGAGGAGGGAAGTGACCTCGGCTCCCTCTCGGGGCTCAACAGCTGAGGGGGCTGCCCAGGATTAACTGACCTGAGACCTGAAGTGATTCAGGGAGCTATCAGGGCCTCTTCAAGAGGAAATCCCTTCCTTCCTTCCTTCCTTCCTTGGCTCAGTGCAAAAAGGATGATGGCTCAGCAGTAACAGCAGCAGCGACGGCTGCCTGATGGATGGTGGAAACCTGGTTAATAGCTTGTTGATCATTGCAGAGCTTTGGAGCTCCATGAAGCTGGGTCTGAGCATCTGGGAGAGACTCCCGGGGCTTTTGGCCAAGGATTCGCATGTCGAACATTTATTTGACTTTCCTGGCTCTGATCTGTCCAGTGACAAATCCTTTGAATTAGGAGACAACTTCCTGATCCTAATAAATTAATTTCTCTCTTAAAATGGCCCCATGGCCTCTGCTTTTTGACTGATGGTGCTTGGAAGGGCCGCACAATCTTGTAAGATGAAAGGACATCAAGGATGGTCCCCTTCAAATCAGCACAGCCATCCTGGGTGTCCTTTGACTTGGCTGTCTGATGCGCCAGCAGTGGTAATGTCTTTTGCTTCCTCTTCCTCTCTCCCCGGCTCCCCCCTGCCTCTCTGTCACTCACACACACACACACACACACACACACACACACACACATTGTGGGCCATCAACCCAGCCAATTCACACAGGCTTGACTATCTTCAAGGGAAGGAAGAAATACTTGAAGGATGAAAGGAGCAGTGAGCCACAACCTCGTTATTGGCCATTTAATTTCAACGGCTGTCAGTTCTCACCCTCTTTTGCAAAGTTGAATTAACCACAACTAAAATTGATGATTCTCATTCTCTTTCTCTCTTTCTCTCTCTCCTTCCCTCCCTCCCCCCCCTCTGTCTCCATCTCTCTCTCTTTCTGTCTCCATCTCCCTCTCCCTCTCTCTTAAACGTGGGATGCAACTTTCTTTTGCAGCTGAACGCTGCAGCCTTGGCTTGCACCCTTAAGAGAAGAAACAAAGACCACTAAAACATCATGGAAGAGGAAGCCCCCTCCCTCATTTACCCCAAAGATGCCACAAATAATTGTGAATGTCACAATGACACCCAACGCGACGTCTGAGTAATTGCCTGCTCTTTTCAAACGCGGAGCAGATTCATCGTTTCCTTCTCCCAGCGCCCGCCCGAGCAGTTTTCATTGGCTTCCCTGGCGAGGGGCTCCTTTTCATTCATAATTAGCAACTGTTTTACCCACCCTGATGGTTTCAAGGAAGGACTTCTAAAAATGAGTAATTACTGCATACTTCCCATCCATCAAACCCGGGGGCTGCTCCATTGCCTGATGCCGAGGACGTGAAAAAAAAAATATTTCTGTTTGCAGTTAATTTTAGCGGCAGGCGATCATGTTAACTGGCTGTAATTGTTTCCAGATATGGCCGATATTTTTGTGTGTTGGGATGAAGGGTCGGGTAAGTACTTACTTCCTGTGTAAATTAGCCTGTCCCATTCATACTGGCCAGACCTGGCTTGTGTCACGGGGGTGTCAGGGCCCCCCTTCTCCTGGCCTGACTTCAGGAGGAGAAAGCGCCTTCGCCCTCAGCTCTCTTGGGTCTCCTTTTCCGGCTTTCAGGAGATGCCCGGTTAAGGGGTCACAACCTTCCCGAAGCAGAGGGCCAGGCTGGCTTCCCCACAGTGCCTTCCGCTGGCACTGCCTTGGGGGCATGCTGGGAAATGTAAGATGGCAGCCTGCAAGCCTTGGAACCAGTAAGCTCCCAACTGGAAAGGTGGGGAGGCAGTAGGTGCTTCTTTTTTGCTCTCCTTGAAGCGATGCTCCTAGCTAGCGGACGGGAGATGCCAACCCTCGGCCAGGCCAAGTGGGGAGGAGGTGGTGGAGGTAGGGGAACTGGGTCTCAGAAGACCCTGGGGGAGGCAGAGCCTTGAGGTCTCGGGAAGCAAGAGCTCTCCTGCTCTGGAGGGAAGGCCAGGAGATGCTGGGCCTTTGGGAGATGTTGCAAGGGCCCAGGGAGTTTAGGATGGAAAGGGACGCTTAGAACAAAAAGGGGCCCTACATCTCCAACACCCCCAAAATATGGGGTCATTTTGGCTCAGTGGCTAAGAGGCTGAGTTTGTGGATCAGGAAGGTCGCCAGTTTGGCAGTTCGAATCCCCAGCACCACATAATGGAGTGAGCTCCCCTTCCTGGTCCCAGCAGCTTCTACCAACCTAGCAGTTCAAAAGCATGTAAAAAATGCAAGTAGAAAAACAGTTGCTGGGAAGGGAACAGTGCTCCGTGCGCCTTCGAAGGTGTTTAGTCCTGCCGGCCACGTGACCACGGAGACGTCTTCGGACAGCGCTGGCTCTTCTTTGGCTTTGCAACCGAGATGGGCACCGCCCCCTAGAGCCGGAAACCACTGCCACGGATGTGCAAGGAGGAGAACCTTTGCCTTTTACCCAGGATAATTTTGACCTATAAGCATCACTTTCTGATGCTGCTGGAGCAAAAGGGGAGCTTTCTATGCCTGCCTTTATAGGTAGCCCTTGACTTGCTCCATTTTATGACCTCCCTTGCTGCAGTTGTTAAGTGAATCGGGCTTCCCCCCTCAACTCTGCATGTCAGAAGGTTGTAGAAGGGGATCGTGTGACCCCAGGACACGGCAGCCCATCATAAATACAAGTCAGTGGCCAAGCGTCCAAATTTTGATCTCACGTGACCACAAGGGAGGCTGCGACGGTCATAAGTGTGAAGAACGTAGGTCTTGGGTCACTTTTTTCAGTGCCATTGTAACTTCAATCGGTCACTAAATTACAGCATCCTCAAAAAGCATCTTGCTTGTAATGGGTGGGGGGGGAGAATCTGGAACAACCCCCTCCAGCCCCTTGTTGGCGATATTCAGAGCTTCTCCCCCCAGTGGACAAAACCCCCCATGATTATTCTTTGGGGCTGAGGAACTCTGGGAGTTGAAGTCCACAAGTCTTAAAGTGGCCAAGGTTGGAGATCCCTGGTTTAAGAGGGCGAAAAGGGCAATACAGTTTCCCCTCCCCCCCCAAGGCTTCTCCCTTCGTTTAGGGTCAGAGAGGCTCAAGTGGAGCCTTTGGGCGGACACGGAGTTGCTTAAGCCCACCCCTTGGGGTTTAACCTCTGGGGTCAAATGCGCTTTCTTTTTCCAAGGATTCTTCATACCATCTTTGCATTAAAAAAAAAAAGGAGAAAGAGAGACAGTCCGTAGCCTTTGTGCAGGGAAGATGGTTGGTACCCTTCCAGGACAACTTTGGTACCATCAATTTGGCACTTAATCCAAGTCTATCTCGGTGCTGTTCGCCTTGAGTGCTCCGTTGGACGGTGCTTAAACTTCTGGGTTTTTCTCTAATATAAATATTATACATTTTGTATTATATATACAAAAGCAGCAAAGTTGGAGACGATTTCAGATCAAAGGGAAGATCCAGGCATGGCTGGAGGAATGGACCACCAACAATAAAACGAACGCTTACCACACTTGTGCAAAATGGGTGTATGCATATTTGTGTCTTGTACATACTTGTACATAATCCTCAAGCACACTTGGGTGCATTTTTTTTTAAAATGTTGCATCAAACTGGCATTGATACATTTGGAATTGGATAACTCTGCACCGACATTCGGAGTTGCATGCAATCAATTTCTGAGTCATTTGTAGTTTATTATGCTAAACCGAAGATGGTAGATATATTGATGGGGGGAAAATCTCTATCTCTGTCTCTATTTTGCTGTGTGCCTGGGCTCACCACACTAAATCATGCAAAAAAAGTAAATTAGTTTTGCATATAGATGATGCTGTAACTCAGCTGGAGTTTTGGAACTCTGCATATTTCTTTCTGTAAATGCAGTGTGTAGATGTGGTTGTGACAGTGCAAGGCGTAGCTGGAGAATTCTGGGAACTGAAGTCCAGAAGATGACAATTACGAAGGTTGAAAAACACTGGTGTGAGGCATACATACTGTCCTTTCTTTTGGGTCACATTGGCGTACTAGCATATTTGCAGGCTGAGTCTTCTTGAAATAAAGTGTGTGTTAGTGTATGTATGCATTTGTGTTTGTACAACTCAGACTGGATTAGATAAATGGAATACACTCATTCCATCCAACCTCACAATCACTCCTGCAATCTGTCCTGCAAGACTCCAATCCCAAGCTGTTTAAATTGTGTGCTGTGGTTTTGCTGTCCAGTGTTTGCAGAACTTAGCCAACTATTTCAAGAACTCCGGTATCTCCTTGAAAAGTTTATTGTCCCAGGAAGCAAACAAGGAACAATGCAAAGTCCGTTCTTTTGTTGTTTTTTGCTTTCATCACAAAGAAGGCACGGGCAATTTTGTACCAGGGTGTAAGGGAGGGGGTGAGAGAAGGACTTTATGAGGAATTTGAAAGATGGCCAAAAAGGTTGAGGGAGAAGGTTGTGCAGAGCCAAATTTCTCCACCAAAACATAAGCAAAATTTCTCAAAAATCCCATAAAGCTGTAAACCAGCCTGTGGGATGGAGGCCAGATCCATGGATCTCCATCTTTTAAAGGTCTTCAGTGTCCTACATTTAGCCACCCTTGAGCTGGCAGCAGAAGTGTCAGACTTCTGGTGGGTTGCAAATGCTGATAGTTGTTGACCTCAGAGATCTGGAGGACGCCTGGTTAAGAAAGGTTGCTCCATGCACAATGAGTGAGCTTTCAACCCCACTCTCTGCTCATGAATGCTTTGACAATTTGGGCTGGTCTCCATGGAACATATGGAGATTCCCATTCAACATTATCCTGTCCAGATTGTACTTCACACTTCTGTGAGGTCTACTTAGCTGCTTCTCCTCTCAAGCAAGCCGAATGTCGCTTTTTTCATTAAAAGAGATGCTAAATATAACTGAGAATTGGCGATTTAGAAATAACATGCAACTGAAACAAGACCGTGCCAGAGAGAAACTGCTGCTTCCAGTTCTTCAACTTCTGAAACACCCCAGTGTAATGTTTCTTGGGAATATTGGTGTTGCTGGCCTGGTGGTTGGTCACTGGTTTTTCCAGTTCTTGATCATTCCTGAGTTCGCCGATTTTGCTTAGTGTTTTATTTTCTCTGTATTGCTATTTAAAAATAAAGAACATGTTGTCCTCCAGGACTTATAGAACTGAAAAGAGACTTTTAAATGTTGGGCCAGTTGCTCAGTTAACATGAACATCTCAAGGACTTGCAGTTTGCCTTCATCAGGGCAATATTTTTCTTTTTGTGAGCCAAGCTGGATTATTTTTTTAATGATGAGTTCATTTATACAGATGTGTGGATGAATGTTGCATCTTCAGCATACAGTCATGTTTCCAAGATGACATCTAGTAAAGCTGTCATTTAATGCAGTGGAAATATTCAGAAATGCAAAATCTCTCTTTCAAGTGCACTTAAAAATGGACTTAAAAATAGGAACAGGGCAACTTTAATACTTGGCTGTGGCTGGTGGCCACTCTGTCACTTTAGGTCCTTTATTTCACCAAAGAATAATGAGGAATGTGGTGGTTACAGACCTTTGTCTGTTCCTCAAGTCGGCGTTATGGGTTTTACCTCACAAAATTACAGATGATCATCTGGTTCACTCTTAGTCTGAGCAGCTGTATTTCCATCCTTCCTGTTCTGATAGTGATTTATAGTAAATAATAGAAGAGGGTAAAGGCAGCAATATGATTCACCCTTCTTGTAACTGTTCATACAAATGTATTTTGAAGGGTAACTGAAAAGTGTCTTAAAGGGAGAAAAAAAATACAGTTTCTGCTAAGTTGGAGAGGTGACAGGTGCAAGGGGAAACTCACTGGGGAAACAGAAGCCATTTCAACCAGCGTGGATTTTTCTGTTCCTTCCGTGGAAAAGCAGATAGATGAAGGTGTATATTGGAGAACCCACTTCCTGGTGCCCTTCGCTTTCTTTGGCCAAAAAATGTATAATGAAGAAATTTTAAGGGATGCTTTTCCATGTGAATTTGCACCCCACGGCTGAGATTCACACATACTTTTCTGTCAGTTCTTCTTAAACTTTCAGAGACCTCAGAATACAACTGCACTCACCCACCCATGTACACACACACACACACACACACACACACAACAGAGAGAGAGAGAGAGAGAAAGAGAGAGGCAAAAAGGGAGAATGCATACATATTTAGTAATCCAAAACACCTAGGAATTGTTCTATGTTAAATAATAACAATAAACAAAAACAGTACAACCAAAATAGGTTTGTTTGTATTCTTTATTTCTCTTCCCCCAGTATCGTATGGATGAAAAAAAGCTAGTGGGATGTTTAAGCTGGATCAGAGGATTTTTTTTTGGCAGACTTTCCTGTGTCTTCCATATCTGGAATAAGATTGGCTAAATAAATCCTGAGGCTATTAAGATTGTGAGGACCCAAGTTCTGACATTGGGTGCCACTTATAGGAAGAAGGCAAAGATCGTCTGGCGCTTCCTAAAATCAGAGATTTGTGTTGTTGGGAGGAACCAGGGCCATTTTTGCAAATGGAACCCACGGTCTCTGCCTTCCTCCTTTGAGATAGACTTGCTTGGGCTTTGAATTCTGGGGGGCTGCCAGGGCCCCTCCAAACGGGGCTGAAGGCACCACGTGGTGGGCCCCCCCATGATCAAAGATCAAACTCTACCAACCACACACCCCTCACCAGGGACAAAGACTTTGCTGCTTCGCCCACCCCAAAAGAGGGAAGTGCCAACTGAACGGATGAGCCGATCTTGATTTTTTTTTCTCTCTCTCTCTTTAAATAGAAAGTGTTCTCATCTGGGCTGCATTAACTGCTGGGGAGCGGGGAGCCGTGCGTGTGTTCGGCCTTCTGCTGGAGGTGTCATCTGTCGATGACTGAAGGATCCTTGTGGTTGCACCGCCACACTCTTTGCAAGGCACTCGGAGCTGTCCTTGCGTAGGGGAGAGAGAGGAGGAAGAAAGGGGGTGTGTTGGAGGCTGGGTTGTCGTTGCTCGGGGTTTATTGCAAAGGCGCTAACCCATTTCCCAACCTCCGTTGAGGTGAGGGCTGGTTCTCCCTCCATGGGGTCCTTACCCCTTGGCGACAAAATGGTGACACGTGGGCCAAATAGAAGCTATTTAATCCTCCAGAGTGGCATTTCTCCTCCTTGGCAATTTGAAGATGGGTGGATCAATGTCCATAATTCCCCCAGCATGCTGGTTGGGGAATTCTGGGAGTTGAAGTCCACCCATCTTCAAATTCCCTAGGATGAGAAACACTGAGCGAGACAATGTAAGGAGATAGATGTAGGGACATTGCAGGGGATACTGGCGCCCAGGGATTGGATTCAGCCGGTTCGGACCAGTTCAGGTGAACCGGATGTTAAATTTACACCTGGTTTGCCGGACTGGTAGTTGAACCGACTGGCTGGCCCCACCCACCCTGCCCCTCCCCTCCCAGGAGTCTCATGCAGCCATTTTGGGTAAAACGGCTTTACTCTGCAGGTAAGTGCAGAGTCTGTGTGGAGGGTGAAAAACGGGCCGAACCGAAGTTTCAGAAATAGGCCTGTTTCCGGCTGAAACCAGACCCCGGGGAGGCTGTCTTCGCCCTGCCAGAGGCTCGAGGGAAGCCTCCAATCCTGGGGAAGGCGAAAAACGGCCCTCCCAGGAGTTCTGGCAGGCCTACGCCCACCCAGGAAACCAGGCAGCAAAACCAGTTGCTGGGGATTTTTGAATCCCACTTGAATTTAGGTCCAGAATCAACCATGGAGGACTTCTAGTCCAGCCCCCTGCCCAAGACAGGAAAGCTTATTCCAGCCCAGATAGGTAGCTTTTTATATAAAGTATATAATTTATATATAATACATAATAAATTATATAAAGTATATAATTTTTTTAGATAAAGTATATAAAATCATACATTGCAATGTCCTCCCTGTCAATGAATACTTCGGCTTCAACCATAACAACACAAGAGCAAACATATGATACAAACTCAAGGCAAACCGCACCAAACTTGATGGCAGGAAATACGACTTCAGCAATAACAGAGGGGTCAATGTCTGGAATCCTCTCCCTGACTCTGTGGTTTCTTCCCAAACCCCAAAAACTTTAACCTTAGACTGTCTACTGTTGACCTCCCCCCTTTCCTAAGAGGTCTGAAGGGGCCTGCATAAGCGCACCAACGTGCCCACCTCGCCGTCCTTGATGTTTCTTTTTATTTTCTTATATGTATCCATGTATTCATTAACATAACTATGTTTTTACTTATACCTATTATCTTGTAAGCAATTGACAAACCAAATAAAATAAATAAATAAAAATATGGAAAATCTCTTAAGCTCCAAGGCATCTCGGACACCCCCAAAGGCCACTCATGGATCCCCCAATTCAATAGGAAAAAATCCCATTTTAAAGAAGTGGTTGAAATTTTGCAAGGTCGCAGGGGGTGAGACGGTGTCAAATGGGCAGAGCCTCATGAGATTTGGTCGGATTGTTCCAAAGCATCTGGTGCCTAGAAAGGTTTGCTGGCCACTGTCTTAAAATCATGAGACAGCCCCCTCCTCCTCAGTGAAGCTTAATAATGGCCATAGCCCTGCACAGTCTTCCAAAGTGCGAGGAGGTTTCTGTTACGTGGATTGGAGCTTAAAGGGGGTTCTGCAAACTTGGTTTGGGCTTCATGGAAAAGGGGGCGTAAGGAAGGGTCCAAAAGGCCTTATGAGAAGGCAACTGTGAGAATTTATCCACCCTGTGAATCAACTTACTGGGACAGCCAGAAATTGGCAGAAAACCAAAATGCTCCCCAAATAATAAAGTCGGAATTGTGGATCTACCTGGGCTTCCTTGTCCAGGACGCTGACCATTTCTGCAGGGTCTTGCTTTGCTCGCTGGGGTTGAGGGGGAACAGGAGGAGAGGGTCGGGGGGTTGGGGTCGGGTAGGACAGACCGTGTGTCTGGCTGGCAATTGGGATGGCTGGCCGGTAAGCAGAGATTTCCCCATAATGGGGGCTGATCTATTGGCGTCTCCAGCTGTATCTTTCCCGGAGGCTCCAGGGAGGTTTTGCAAACGGGTCTCCTGATTTAAAGAATTCGAAGCCTTTGCCGGTATCGATCCTGAGCTTATCTGGCCCTTTAGCTAGAGGCGGCTCTTCTACCCAGATGTAACTTAAAGCAAGGCAGAGAGGTATATCAACCCCCTTGCTGGCATTAATGAGGGCTGGCAAATGCATTATTTAGAGGGGGAAAAGCCACAGCAGCCTCCCCTGGCGATCATGGAGAGACGGGTAGGGACGTGGCTGGGCTGGGGGCCGGTCTGGCCCAGGCACAGCAGCCCCTTCTCCTGTGCAGGAAATGCATCTGGGGTCCAAGAGTTGGAGGCTTCTAGAGAAATCTGGGCCTGTTTTTATGCTTTTTTTTTTTTTAAACTCCAGAAATATTTATTTCCAAGAACAGAAATGCTTCTGAATGCATCTTCTTTGTTGGCCTTCTTGGGGGGAATGGTCCCAATCCACCCCAAATCCCTTCATGGGAGGAAGAGATGAGTATTGATTCTTGCTCCAGGGAGGAGTCAAGAGGAAACTCCAATTTTTTCCCAGAGAAGTCAGAATGTCTTGATGGGCGGTTTTCTCTTGGATGGGAACCTTCAGCTATCCTGCCCTTTTCTCTCGTGTATGACTGGGAGGGTCTGGGGGGGGGAGAGACCATCAGCAAAGGATCAAAGTTGAATCCACATGGGCATAGAGNGCTATCTCTGCTCCCAAAGCAGCTTTCCCAAAAGGCAACTGGGCTTCCTTGGGGTTTTTTTTTTCTTGAAAACATTTCACTTCTCAACCAAGAAGCTTCTCTAGTTCTCAAGGTTTTCAAGAGGAGAAAAAACCAGGAAACTCCAGTTGCCTTTGGGGCAGCCATGACCTGAATGGCTCATCATGTGGACACTCTGGTCTTGGCAGGGAGGTAGAGGAAACGCAAGAGATGGAGCACAACTACGAGGTTTGAGAGAGGAGGAAGAGGGAAGGACTTTGGGATCCTTGATGCTCTCTGAGCTTGGCTGTTTTCTTGCAGACATTTCATAACCCAACTAGGTAGCATCCTCAGTGCTGGAAGGGAGGAGGGTTTGCTTGTCCTTTCTTCGTGGTTTCTTGGTTAGGTTGTTGTTTACTATTTGTCTGAACTCCTTGTTTGAAGGAAATATATCCTGACCGCTTGCCTTCTTCCTTGCTCAGCCCAGCAGCCAAAGTTGCTCCCCAATGCATTTAGTGCCCCCTCCCCATTTCTTCCTCAGGACCCTCCCTTCCCTTCCCTGCCCCTCACCCACCCTTGGTCACCCTGGGAGCAGAGCTGCTTCCCCACTGGAGGCATCTGGAAGGCCGGCCTTTTGTCTGAAGGTCGGGGAGCTTACAGTAGAGGGTCCAGAGGTCAAGGGTGAGCCACAATGGGCATATTTATTTACAGTTCTCCCTTTCAGGGCAGTGGGGCTCCTCGGGACCACCGTGAAAATCTTCTGTGTCTGTTCAACCAGGCTTCTCCGGGTCTGGAGAGGGCAGAGCCCAAAGGCCGGTGGGAAGGGAAGCCAAGGACCGAAGCACAGGTGGCTAGAGACCAAGGAGGACTCTCTTCTAAGTCTCAGTCAGCTTGGCCAAGAGAAGGGTTGGTGGGATGAGACACACTCACACACACACACACTCACACACACACACACCCCTTTCCCCCATAGTTTGAAGCTTGCTTCAACATTGCCTCCTACCTCTCCGCCTTTCATCAATGCCCAGGGCTGGGCACAGCCATCACGGTGCAGCTTCTCCTGCAGTCTGAAATGAAGCAGCAGTGGCCACCTGGCCTGCAACAAGGAAAGAGGCCTTTTGCTCTACCCTGGTGGACTCTGAAAGTCCAGTCCAGGAGTGTCCACAGGTGTGGCCAAAGAGGGCAGCCACCACGGTGCCACTAGAGCTCTGCCTGATCTTTACTTGTGGAGTAATTGTCCATCCACAGCATTCTCACCTGCCTATTTTAGCCCTACCAGCTCAACCTGGTAACTCCAGCTGTCCATGCCAGTGATGCCCAACTCAAGGCCTGCAGGAACTCCAGGCCTCCCAGGGTCCTTCACTTGCAAGAAGGGGATTCTGAAAACACCCCAACTTCCCAGGGACTCCCCAAGGTCGTTGCTGAAGTAGCCAAGCCTTCTCCATGGCCTGCTCACCCAGCTCCTTGGTTGGAAGAGGCGACAGCCTGGTGTTTGGAGCAGATGCGGGCAAGAGCCGTTCTGTACATGCTATTTCGGTGCCTCCTTTTGTCATGCAAATTGGGTCTTTTCACTTCTTCTTCTCCTCCACAATTTGGGTTCCCTTATAATGCGATGCCGTTAAAACCCTAATAATATTTTGCAAGTCAGGTTAGTGCACTGCAGCAGCCTCACCTTTCCCTCTGAGACAGAGGGAGGCAGCTGTCCAGGTCCAGCTCTCTAGAAGCTGGGGAGTGTTATGAGCACACACCCCCCCACATTCGAACCAGGCTGGCCACACAGCTCGGTTTGCTTTCTAGTGGGAAAGTGGCCATGTGCTGTGACTGGGCAGAAGGTTCTCTGCTTACAGCCCTCACAGCATACAACCATAACAGGCAGGCTCCGTCCTGGTCATATGTCAGGGACTACCTGTTTTAAGCACCAGTAGATAAACTTGCAGGATTTCCAGCTGGGGATCTTGGAGGTCACGTAGTCTAGCCTCCCAGTGGCAGGGCACAAAGATAGACTGCTCTTGGGAAAGGAGTTAGGATCCATTCTTGTTGCTTGTCGAAGCAGTTTCTCTGTCTGGAGGGGGAGGAATGAGAGGAGGCATGAATGGGAGACGAGAGGAGAGGTCTTTTTTTCTCAGGAGGCAACTGGACTTTCTTGTTTCTTCTTTTGAAGACATTTCTCTTCTCGTCCAAGAAGCTTCTTCAGCTCTGACAGGATGGGGCAGAAGGGAAGGATTTATATTCCTTGCACACCCTTCTCAGCCCAATGATTTATATTCCTGAGGCTTCTTGGATGAGAAGTAAAACCTCTTCAAAAGAAAAAACAAGAAAGTCCAGCATCTTTGGGATAACCAGGACCTGGAGGACTGAGAATCTCTACAGACTTTTAGCTACACAATTTGGGGTGAACTCCTTTGGAACTGTGTGGGAATGGATTCCCAGAGGAAAAATTGCAGACCACAGGATCTATTTGCCCTACTCAGGTGAACCCTGAGGACACAGATGAACCTCCAAGTGGCCTCAGGGACCCTCTAAAAAGGATGCAAATGACCCGCTGTCTGCAAGGAGTATAAATCCTTCCATTCCCCACCATCCAGTTGGAGCTGAAGAAGCTTCTTGGAGGAGAAGTGAAACGTCTTCAAAAGAAAAACAAGGAAGTCCAGTTGCCTCCTGGGGAAAAAAAAGCACCTTTGGGACAACCATGGAGGATGGAGAATCTCTACAGGGAGGAAAAAGTCTCCGTTCTGGATGGGGGGGGGGGAGTTCTGCNGGAAGGCTGGGGGGGGGGCTTCAAAAGGAGGCGGGTCATTCGAACGCTGCTGCCACCGAAGGAGGCCAAAGGCTTGGCCAAAGCCGAGCGCATCTTCTGAGCACTCTTCATCCGCTCGGCCCCAGCAGCCTTGTGATCTCTGAGGGAAGCAGGCACTGCAAATAATGTTCCGTTAACAAATTACAGCCCTACCAGGGCAGCTTTGAAATCCATTTAACTTTTCAGCACTCTGCACCCTTTTAAGTGTTGCAAATGGTTAGCGCTGATAGGTTACCTTCCCTCCTCCCTCCCCCAACTCTCTCCCTAGGCTATAATTAGGGTCCCTTACATGGAATTGGCTTAGAATTGGATTTAAAGGAGATAAGAATCAAATTACCAGTATTTATCTTGTAAATTCCAGAAGATCTACTTAAGATGCGATATAAAAAAGGATTTACGACAGGGGACATCACATCACATTTTAGGCTATGAAATGTAAACTCCTCTCCTGCCTTTCACCGTCGGAAGAATATGCGCTGATATGACTGAATTATATCCCATCATGGGGCTCAGCCTTTACTTTCTGCACAGGGGCTCAAATTGTGGCCTTCCCCAAGGTTTTCAGTCGGCCCTTTGCACACCCCCAGGAGCCCTTTTTTGGGCAGGTGAATTCCCACATCCCAGGTCAGCCCACCCTGGATTTTTATGAAAAGGAGTCCAGCCTGAATAAACATTTGCCAAAAAAAAAAAAAAAAAGGAATTGCTTTTCCTAGATGATGACCAATCTCCATGGTGGGTTAGAATTATTGGTGGCCCCCTGAAGCATGGAAATGCATCAGTCATAACCTCTTTCCTTTCATGAAGGTGACTTAGCTTTCTTTGTAAGGCCAGCATAAAAGCCATAACACATGCTTTATGGGCAAAATAAATAATCACAGAGTTTTGAAAATCCAATGCTTGAAGGACCATTATTCTGTTCGATCCGCGTTATTTCTTCGGCCCCAAAAGAAGTGTTTGGGTGCTGAATGTGGCCGAGCCTCCAAACACATTGGCCTCACAAAGGGCTTCCTTGGTTAAAACTTTAATTTCCCCATTAAACTGTTCAGGAAGATTTGCCATATGCTACAAATCCTGTATTTACCGCAGGCTTGTGAGGTCGAACTCTGCTCAACTCTTTCTCTCCGTCGAAGGGCTTCTAGGAGTTGCTATAGTTTTCCTTGGCCTCCTCTGACCAGTGGACATGGAAGGCCGGGCTGAGCTGCACCTGATGAATGGCTGGGGAGCTTCCTTGGCGTCTGCCTGTGTGCCTGACGGTCACCCTTGTCGTCATTCAAATCAAGGGCAGCAGCCCAAGTGGGGCCTTCTGGAAACCGAGATGAAAGGACCAGCCTTTGCTGACAGGCTGGTGTGCCTGCTGGATTGTCTCCTGCTGCCCCATGGGTCCTCCTCAGATTCCCACTGCCAGTTTCTCCACCAGCACCGAGTCCCAGGGCCCATATTATTCTTATTTATTAAAAGTGCTTGCGTTGCATCCGCCCACTGACCTTCTTGAAGTTGGACACTGGATGAGAACCTGGCCACCAAGTCTTTCTTCAGCATGGTCTACTGCATTAACCAGTTACCTTGCTTGGCGCATTGTGCTGGGTTGGAAACACGGGTGGGCACAAACCACACACAACTGACGAAGTTATCGTCAACCAAGTTCCACTGTGTGGTTCAATGTGGCGTGTGAACTCAACCACGAACATGGGGGAGGATGCTGCCTTCCCCCCTGTCCCCCAGCTGCCATTCTTTCTTGTCCTTTTGGGTCTTTGAGGGGGAAGTATCAGCAGCCTAGACTTCAGTCCTGTTCTTTGTCAACCGAGTCATTTCCAACCAACTTTTGAAGAATAAAAGTACAATCCCTCTACCGTCCCCATGCAGATTTAGAAACTGGCCCGTTGTTGTTTCCTCCCAACTTTGGAAAGAGATTCAGATGAATTGCACCTTTGAGGGACACCTGGGACTCAACTCGTTTGGGGTGTCTTCCAGTGGTGGGATTCTACCAGTTTCTCTCATGGTTCGATGATCACGCATTTTGCAGCTTTCCAAAGACCAGCTGGGGGTCTGATGCACCAATCAGCTGAGAGAATAAAGAACAGAGAAGTGCAGGGACAAGCGAGAGGGCCGATCCTACGCTTTTCTCTTCTTTCTCCTCTCAGCTGATCATTGGAGTTTTTTTACTACCAGTTCGGCCCAACTGGTAGCAATTTTGCTCCCAGTTCAGCTGAACCAGGCCGAACCGGTAGCATTTCATCACTGATGTCTTCCCCACAAACATGGGAATGTGTACCTCCTGTGGGATATTGACGTTTTTTTGCTCAGCCGGTCTTTAGGTTCCCACACCCCCTTGATTCAATTTGGACCCACAACACTGACAACCTCAAAAACCGAACAAATTGCAGCTTCCTTCCTTTTTTGCTGGTCTGCCGTCAGCTGCTCGGCAGGGATGGAGTGTGTGTGTGGTGTGTGTGGGGAGCTGAGTGTTCACCCATCGGTTTTCTACAGTAAATATATTAGACACCCCCCTTCTCCTTCTCTCCTCTTGCAGTAAATTACATATTAAAGGATCTTGGTAACCGAACAGGGGTTGCTGTGCGATAAGGTTGAGGAAATCAATATGTTTGCCATGTGCCTGCTTGTTTATGACACTCACTTCTGGAACACCGGAGCACTTTCTGTTTGTTAAAGCTGCATTTCAGAAAAGTGCCTGCCGCCACCTCCTTCATCAACTGAGCTGTGTTTGGACCAGGAAAAGGTGCCACCATGATCAATTTCTCTCCCTCCCTAACCGTGGGGGTCTCGTCTGAACACTGATGCCATAGGGTTTCAGCCAGGAGGCTGGCTGGCTTGCCCCCTTCGAGTGGGAGAGGCCAGCCATAAAAGCCCCTTGCACAGCCAGATGTCGGCATAAAGCTCAGGCCAGGATGCAACACAATAGCGAGACCTAAATGGAAGATCTAAGACAGTCCGGGTTTCTCCTTTTCCATTTTGTTCTTGCTTTGATGTCTTTCTCATTTGCCACCTTAATCTTCTCTTCCCTGGGCTACGTGGGCTACAGTCCCTTGGAAGGTTCAACTCAACCAAGCAAAGTCCTTTCTCGGACTTCTGGTGAGGAGGGGTTTGGAGCCCCTCAGACAACACAGCAGTTGTGCAGAAGGTGAGCCAAAGGTTTTTAAAATGGACCCACACACCCTGCAAGGATTTTCGGCAGCAATTCTTTCTCTTTAAGCGGAAGTTGGAAGCATAAGGGGGTGTTGGCAGAGAAGAGGAATATTACTTTGCTGTCCTTTTTCTTTTTGGTGGAGCTGTCCTCATCACCCAATCTTGCCTCAGGCCAACCTTTGGAAAACTTGCAGGGAAAGGGTTACCCTCCAACATTTTGGAGTTTCGATGATCCCCACCTGGATGGTGAAAGTTACAGGCCAAAACATCTGGAAGAGGCTCCATCATCAGATTCTTGGCTCATGTCCCACATAAATACTTTATCGTGGAGATGGTATATAGGAGAAGAATTGTGTTAATCGACGGTAGTCAAAAATCCGAAGGCATCTGGAAGTAGCTTTTCAGACTCACAAATTTCATTAGAAGGCGCCATCTGTAGCTCACAAAAGCTCGTGCCTTGTAATAAGACATGATAGCCTAAAAAGGTGCCAGCAAATCTCTTCTGAACACTATCTTGCTGAGTATTTGTTTCCCCTCTTCTTTGGCACTGGCATGTTGACCGAGGAACTGGATGTATCTTCTCAAAGGTCTACAGATGTCCGCCTTATCTTCAGAATTTATCCCCTGGAACCTTGGCAAGTCAGATACCAAGTTAGGTGTGAGGGTTGAGTCGGCGGGACATTAATAGGGGCGACTGTGGGTGTGAGGATGCAGATTCATGCATAAATCAGCATCCCTGAGCATCGCAGTTTTAATCTCTGGTCGCTGCAGCTAAACTGCCTGAAACAGAACCAGGTCAGTGTTATCCTAGATGACAACATCCTAGGTGACCAGTGGAAGGCCATTGAGAAGATGTGAGATAAGGAAAGGCATTGTATTTACCCTGCTTGAGATTTGGATAGGGACATACCATAAATCCAGGTGAGATAAGCGCATGCAGAGAAGTCATGCTACAGTCCGAATGAGTCACATTGGGAGATTTGGCATCTGATTTCTCCCAAGAGTCACATTTTTGTAGGTCGTTCAGCTCCAATCATTAACCTAGTTTTGAAGATCTTTGGAGTGACGCTGCCAGGGTTCTGAATTAAGGATGGAGTTAGGTGGCATACAGATCTGGGCTTGGATTATTTGGAGGGCACCCCGAAAGACCCCCTTTAAAGCCAGGCTGATATCTGCTGCCGGCCCAGCACTGCAACTTACACATGATGCCCATTAAGGCATTGAAATGATGAGGAAGGTGTGGGTGTAGCAGAGCATGAGAGAAGATCACATTGCTCCACCCTAGGAGAATGAAGGGAGGTTGAACTGAAGTCTCATTTACAGCTGAGGGTTTAGTTATAATTAACTCAAGGGTGAGCAAGCAGTCCTTAGCATTCCTTGCACTGACTCCAACACTTTATCTACTGAAGGATCAAGTGGTAAAGTAAAATCAAATGTAATGACTCTCTTAATCTCCCTCTCCAATAAATAAATATGTAAATAAAACCACCCATGGGAAAATAAACAACCCACGTTGATCCTTTGGCCCAAATTTCAAGTGGCCAAGTGAAGAAGCCAGTGTGCAAGATTTTTGTAAAATCATTGGCCTCTGCGCCAGATGAAGCCAGCGAGATAATAGTAATTATGAGGAGATTGTTGAAGGGGCCAATCAATACTGAACTTTACCTTTCTCCTAAACAGAGGTCACGTTTTATTGGGTAAAGATAACAGGAACTCATTTCACACCCTGGTTAGAGTGGCTGCTGGTACTGGGGTGGAGTGTGACACAAGGAGATCCTTGACGCATTAGCTGAGAACGAGCCGGGCTGCCATCGTGTCGATAAAAGGACGTGACCGTCTCCCACCCAGCACTAAAGCCAAGAAAATCTACAACTGCTTTCACTCGCTGCCTTGAACCAGGATGCAATGACTACAGTTAGTGAAAGGTAGCTAAACACTATCCTGGTTTAATGCTGGGTTGGCCTTCAAACTGGAATTGGAGACTTTCTATCCTGGGGGATTCAGGTGGGGGGCTGAGATGAGCCCAGTGTTCAGACCAAGGCTTCCTGAGACCATAATCAAGCACACACTTAGTCCAAACAAGTCTTGTTTTATTTCAGTGATGGGAATTATCTACATTCCCAGCCAGTAATGAGTCCCAAACAGTCCCTTGAGATAAGCACCCACCTTTATCTCTTATGAATTGCTGCCAACAACTAAAGTGCCAAATGAACTGTAAGAATCCAGGGCAAGTGATCCTCTTTGGCTCCTTTGAGCCCCCTCCCCAAAGCATTGGGGAGCTTCCCCTGTTTTGACTCAGGGGTCAAGCCCAGATGTCCCTTGGAGCCCCCCCCCCTTGGCTGCTCCTGCACACTGGAGACTCTCCCGGAAAGAAAAGGTGCTGCAGCCACTTAAAGGAAGGAAGGTGTGTGGTTTTTTTTTTTTTCTTCTCCTCTCTCATTCTGAGAATCCTCGTCTGGCCCTTTCAAACTGGTGGCCCCTGGCAGAGGCTGATGCACTTCACCCTGCAGAGGGGAAGCCCCCGGTCTCATGTCCTGCCTCGACCTGAGTTTTCTTGGAAATGTCCTTTTTACCCTGCATGTAAAAAAGCCCATTCCCCTCGGGGGGCCTTTGCACAGTCAGACCTCAGTGATTCAGAGGGGAAAACGTGAGCACAGCATCTTAAGGTGAGAAGCACTTTTGGCTTCTAGGAATTCAGCCCATTTCTGGCAGGGGCTGGAGTTTTTTTTTTCTCCTTCCGCTTCTGACACAGCCCGGGAGCCTTTCACAGGCTTTGTTGTTGGTTTTTTTTTTTAAAAAAACTTCTTTGTAGGATAGAAATGGGCTGGATGGGCAGTTACACAGGTTGGTTTGTTCCTCTTTGCCAAGGTGCTCGGTTCTGCCTACCGAGGATGGTAACAGACTTCTCATTGTAGGCATTTCTATTGTGAGGCTGTTTGCAACCTAGCATATGTGTACAGAAGTGCAAACTGCAGAGAAAAGCAGGGTCCATTTTCCCCAAATTGCATTCTTCAAAAGGAAAAGCTAGAAGGAAGGAAGGAAGGAAAGAGGGAAAGGAGGAAAGAAGGAGGGAGGGAGGGAGGAAAGAAGGAAGGAGATGAACCATTGAGGGGTGATTTCTTTGGAGCCCCTGCTCCCTAATCCCTGGACTGAGAGGCCAAACTTCTGTCCTAAAAAGGTCACCTCTGAAGGGCTGCCTTGCAGAGGTGAGGCCTTTTCTGCCACCAAGGATGTGACACATCCTACGTGAGACCAAACGTGACCTGGTGCACGGCTGGGGAAACTGCAAAGGTGAAAACCCGCAGGTGTTGCTCTCGAGAGCCAGAGGGCTCAGCTCTGCAAGACTGAGAAAAGGCAGTGAAGAGCAAACTTGGTGCAACCCGCAGGAGGGGAAACCCCGGGCTCTGTCTCATTGGCTTCATGGCCATCTCTTTGCTTTTTTTCCCCCATGCTGCAGCTGCCTTTTTTCTTGGTGGCTGCCTGAGATTTTCTGAACCCAGAGTTATGAGAAGCCAGGGCGGTATAATGTCGAGATCAGTCAGCCAATCAATTCACACATTGCCAGAGATGGGGTAGAATTCTCCCTGGAGCAAGGAGACGCCATTCCTCCTTCTGCCCTCTTCCAGGTGTGCCTTTTAGCTGCCTTGAAATGTGGAGCTCTGACACGCCTGGCTTTCCACATCCGCCTCACTAACCTGTCAAGAGCTTGGAGGGGCACCTCAGTCTTCCCCCACCCCAAATGATAAGGCAAAAGATAAGAGCTCTCTATTTGGAAAATGAGCTTAACATACAAAACCGGCTAATACAAAGAGGAAGGAAGCATCAAGCACTTTTTAGTTATCAGTCACCGTGGTTTGGGCTGTGCATGTTTTTAAAAACAGAAATTGAATCAGGGGAAGGAAAGTAAAAAAAAAAAGAAGAAGAAGAAAGAAAGAAAGAAACCAACAACCAAGACTTGCTGTGGTTAAATGCATTCAACATCAATCAGAGAATCTGGTGAGACCTCAATTTAACAAATCCCCATTTAAAAGAGGTTTGGATTCCCTGGGTCAAATCTGAAGTTCAACTTCACATTGAAATAAGAATGATTTAATGCATTGTCTCCAAAGTTGGGCCAGATAATGGACATAATTTATATCAATCCCCCCTTTTTTTTTTTTGCCCCCAACACTGAGTCCCAGATGTNATATCAATCCCCCCCTTTTTTTTTTTTGCCCCCAACACTGAGTCCCAGATGTGGTTAGTTCTGTAGTTTAAAGTACACAAGGCAGATTTCTGTGAGGAAGAGAACTTTGACCGCTTTCTTGGGCCACGTTCTTGACCAAGGGTCTCCAAACTTGACAACTTTAAGACTTGTGGACTTCAATTCCCAGAATTCCCCAGCCAGCAACATTGACATCCACAAGTTTTAAAGTTGCCAAGTCTGGAGCCGCCACCACCACCACCACCCCCCGGTTCTGGACCGTTGTAGTTGTGTGACAGAGGAATGCTGAGCATCAAGAGGTTGTAGGCATGAAACACAATCTTGGTTCTCCAAACGTGTAGTCATTCTGGCCTCTGCACAGGTGTTCCCTTGCTAGCCAGGCATATCTGCCTTTGCTATGTTCACAGGTAGAGAAGAAGACATTTGGAGGGTGGCCACTGATGATAGTCCTAGGGCAGAAGAAAGCTTGCTTTGCATGGAATGAGTTCCTTCAATTCAGGGCCCTTTGGGGAGCTTCTCAATGGAGAAGTAGCACCAGAAGGTTCCTTCCTTCCAGGACTGTAGCCCGTCTTTAGATCGAGCAATGTGGGCCACCACAACCTCACTGTGAAACTATCAGAGGCTGCAGGGAAATAGCATTCTAGAAGATTAGTAGATCACCAACACAACTGGCACCGCTTCCGTTGTGAGTTTTTATATTGTGGGTATGCACTCTCCCTCCTCTTGTGCTTTTATTTGACATCCGAAAGCCAGGTCAAGTGATATCAACCTGTTGGGAGAACCTGGAGAGCTTTCAGTGGCTCCTGCTGGATCCATCTTGGCATGGAGGATCCCAATTCATTCATTTTCTCCCTCCCTCTCCCTCCCCCCCCCTCTCTCTCTCTCTCACACACACACACACACCATTTGGCCTCAGGTTCTCTGTGTGGAGGATTCTGTGGCAATTAATGCGTTTTCAGGTTGGTGGTGGTATGCAATGGCTTTCTGCCTGAGCAGGACTGCATTCAGTGGGCCAAGTCCACCAGTTCAACTTGGAGGAAAAATAAGTACTGTATCCCCCAGAAATGTCACCAGAGCTGCCGTTAAGACCCAAGTTGAGGTGGGGGTGCATGTTGCACCACAGAGGGCTGTGTTTTTGCAAAAAATGCACACAGGAAGATGGGGGGGGGGTTAGGGGAGCACGCCTCCCTGCACCAGCGTTTCTCTCTGTTTAGCTTTTAATTGCTTTCTCTCACTTTTTATGTGTAAAAGATTGTCCATTTAATTAACTCCAAGAATGCAATTTCAAAAACACTAACGTTTTTACACATGATGGCTCTTAAAATAAAAGTAGCGTCCTTAGATTGTGAAACGGCTCTGCTTCGCGTCTTGCGCTAACCTTTCCTCGGCGGTTTGGGAGGGGGAGGCAATCCACAGGCTCCGGGGGTTTCCCGCTGGACTCCTGAGGCCCAAGATGGACTCCACCACTGGGAATCTTCAGACCGTGGCTCCTCTCTTCTCTTCGCCTTCCTTAAAAGTCTTCGGCAGTCAACGAAGATGCAAGCTTGGAAAAGCTGGCCGTGGGGGCAACCATGGATGGGAGGGGTGGAGAAGAAGTGGAGGCCTGGTCTGGAGGCCGGCATCAAGAGCCAGGCAGGGGCTCAAAACCAGCAAGTGCCAGGGTCCTGGGAAAGACCAACCCGCTCATAAGCTTGGTTGCCACCCAAGAGTCAAGAGCAGAGGTTCCTTCAGTGCATCAGCTGATGCCCCAGGTGTGGTTCTCAACCTTGACAGCTTGAAGAAGAAGTCTGGGAGTTGAAGTCCATCCATCTTCAAGCTGCTAAAGTTGAGGAACATTGGTCTGGAGCAGAGGTCTCCAACCTTGGCAACTTTAAGACTTGTGGACTTCAAAACTCCCAAAGTTCCTCAGCCAGCTTTGGGAGTTGAAGTCCACAAGTCTTAAAGTTGCCAAGGTTGGAGATCTCTACTCTGGATTTCTTTTTATTTTTTTAATTTTTGGACAAACATACACAAACAAAACATAAAACCATCTTCCAATTACGTACATACAGCGTGTCAGTTGGTTATAAATTTTTTTGTGAATCTTCAACATAGTCTTGCTTACAATTGTTTGTGTAGATTCTCATATTATCCATCAGATATATATGTATACATTAATATCATTATTACTCATTTACTAGACTAAACTATTATTCCTTCATGTTATGCAAGATATTCAAAGTTTTAAATTGATTTATAATATAACAATTCATATTATCATCCTAAATCCATCCAATAATAATACATCTTTATATTATGTTCTGTATAATTCTATTCTGCTTATATTGTAAAATTCTACATATTTCATTACCATATTTTATTTTCTAACCAATGATAAAATAAATTCCATATCTTATAAAAGTGTTTATCTTCTTGTTCTCTAATTTCAAATGTCATTTTACTCATTTTGGCACATTCCATTATCATCTGAATGACTTCCTCTTGCATTGGTATTTTCTCATTTTTCCAATTTTTTGCAAATACAATCCTAGCCACTGTTATGCTCCGGACTTCTTAAGAAAATGACGAGTCAGAATGTCACTTGTACTTAACTTGGGCCTCTCTGGAGTTATACGCATTAGTTGCTTTTCAGCTCCTGGGCTGTGTCTTCTACCTGGAGTACACATTATTTTCAAAGAAGAAGGGACCCCAAATGGAAGCCAGAAATCATGTCATTTTTAGGGAAGAAGCGCCTTGACATCCTGGTGGAAACACCTTGCCTTGCGACAAATGTGAAGTAGAGCTAGGTCACTTGCCTCATTTCCCCTCCCCAGTTTTTAATTGGGATTGTATTTTTGATCTGAGCATTTTCTTCTGAGAGATGGGTGAAAAATCGGCCCATCTCCCCGTGTGGTAGGGCATCTCCCCTGGAGCATCGGGGGTGTTTCAGGAGAAGTTTTGGAAAAGTTGCTTTTGCAAAAGGCAATTGGCCTTTCTTGGTTTCTTCTTCTTCTTCTTCTTTGTCTTATATCCTGGATGATTGAGAATCTCCCAAGACATTTGGGTCCTGTTTTCAGTTATGGGTTCTGTTTGCAGTGATGGAAACATGATTTGTATAAAATGGTTCAGATGGATAGGAACTTTGACACCAGTTGCTGGTTTGGCCTTGTTGGGTGTGTGTTAAATCAGTGTGCCCCCTCCCTCCATCTCTCTCTCTTTGTGCCTTATAAAGCCCCCTTATTGTAGCAGAAGGCTAGGAGTTTCTGAATGGCGCATGCCCATATGGGCAGCTGAGTAGAACCATACGGCTTCGTCATTCATTCATTCATTCATTCACTCATTCATTCATTCATTGGGCTGCTCATTCACCCTTCTATTTAAACTTCTCCGTCAAGGCTGGAGCCACAGATGGCCTTTTGCTTTAACTTGTGGGACCCTGACAAAGATACACCAGGGCAACCGCAGAGCATACCAAACATTTCCCGGCACAAGAAAACCAGTCCGAGGCGCTACAGGAACCAGGCTCTGCAGGCAGAATGCTAGGTTAGCCTGCAGTCAACCAGGGTTTCTTTGTGTTGTGTGTGTGAATTAGCAAGAGTCTCTCTTAATAACAACAAAAAGATATTTTAGTACAAAAAAAAATCAGCTGGCTTTCTTGCATCAAGGAGTGTGTGTATGAAAGAGAGTGGGGAGAGAGAGAGGGAGAGAAGAAGAGAAATGAGGGAGAGTGAATGTGTGTGAGAGAGAGAGAGAAAGAGAGAGAAAAGAAAGAGAGAGAATGTGTGTGTGAGAGAAGAAGAGAAATGAGGGAGAGAGAATGTGTGAGAGAGAGAGAGGGAAAGAGAGAGAGAATGAGAGAGAGAATGTGTGTGTGAGAGAGAGAGAGGTGAGGGAGGGAGAATGAGAGAGAACATATCACTCAGGTTCTTCTGACAACTCTTCCAAAATTTGGGGCAGACTTGATTCATTTTCTGCAAAGTTGCATCCCTCCCAGAAATGAATCCCAGCCATAAATTAAGCATCCTTTCCTCTCCTCATTCATGTTGCATAAATGAGAGCAATGGAGGTTAGAAGGAAGGACTTCAGCTCCCATAAATGCCCAGCCAAGTGGCCCAAGAGCTCCTACTCAAAATCACAAACCATGATTTGATGGACATGCCTTCCGTGAGTTTGCAACCAATTCAAATCCCCCCCCCCCATGGAACAAGGCACCTGGAAGGAGAGAGGAAAAATCCACACACACACCACACACACCCCAAAAAACCCCGGAGAGACCGAGCTGAGCATTCGAGCCGCTTCTTGGTGGCGCAGAAAATCTCAGCCCATCTACATGAGGGGAAAGCCGCCACCGGGAGCCCAATAGCGCACTGAGTGCAAATCACCGCTCAGGAATCTTCCTTTGGCTCTTATTGGGGGGGAGGTTAGGAGCTGTTCCCGTGGCTTGCAAGTCGATGTCCAGATCTTCTCAGGAAAACCCTCCGAGAATAAAAGACTTTTGGGGATGGAAAGAAGTCAACCCCAAAGCATGGCATGAAAAGAGCCTTTCGAGTGAGGCTGGGCCCTGGACCCCCAAGAACCCAAGGGGACTTTATTTTATCTGGGGTGTTGGGGGGTGGGCGGGGGAGGGGGTGGAGGGATGGAAACAGGTGAGGCAAATGCAAGAAAATCCCATCTAATAAACAGCCTTGTTACCTGGAGCCAAGACAGGCAGGGAGAAAACGTGGCCACACGCATGCAGACACATTCAGTTTTGATTTGTGTTTCATTTTTTTTAAGCTGCCTCAAAAAAGTTGCAGATATGGTTTTTTCTCCCCACCCCCTGTCTTCAGAGGTAAAAAATAAATAAATAACCCTGTACTCTGTGATCTTCTCTTTGCACATGCTGTGCTTAAATATTAACACCAATTGAGCAAATTGCCTTTTAACTGCTTTTATTTGCTTTCATTAACAGTATAATTTAAAAGCTTTTGGATTTGCATAGAGTCTCTGGTGCTGGGGGGGGGAGGGGCCGTGGCTGTGTGTTCTGTGCACACGCATGTCAGTCCATGAAACAGGGCTGGAAGGAGAAGCCAGAGAGGCTTTAAAAGAGGCCATGGGAGGGGGGAGGAAGGCCAGGGAACATCTCCCGCTGCCCTCAACAGCATCTGGAAAGGGCTGGAAAGGTCTCCGTTTGAGCAGGGCACAGGAGCCAGAAGGGGTGAGTCGAGAACCAGAAACGGTTGTGTTCACGCACTCTGGTGGGCTGTAGCTCCTCTAGCCATGGTTAACTGAGTAACGACTGAGCAGCTGGTTGTTGTGACACTCTGACTCCAAAGGGAGGGTTTGCAGCCAACGATGAATGCCTTCAAGCTAAGTCCAGGCTTGTCTTTGGTAGACAAGACAAGGGTGTTGTTTGGGATGTTCTGCATCGCTGAGCTCGTGGGAACCAGGTTTGATCCTGGAATCTCTAGAAAATGGCTGCCTTGAGTCCCTCCTGGGTTGGCTGGTCTTTGCGCCAGAGACACCCAAGACCAGGAGCAGGCAACTATCGTCTCTTTCCGATCTGTGGGCTTCAATTTCCAGAATCCCCGAGTCAACCTGCTCAGTAAATCAGGGCTAAATGAGCTACAGCCCAACATAGGGTACAAACACAACAGCTCCTGGTTCCAGATTTACTTCTAGTTTGGCTGGCAATGGCTGACTCAGGAATTGTGGGAGCTGAAGTCCACAGGTCAGGAAGCCACCTCAGTGGTCCACCCTTTCTTAAGACCTGATTGAGTTCCTAGAAGACACATGTGACCAAGCAGCTGCATGTTCTTTTTTAAAGCTCTCCTGGGGCTTTGTGCCACCAACTGATCCCTTCTGAGGGACACAGACCCCCATGGCTGCCTCGTGTGGCATCCCCCCTTGTTTCTGAAGGACTGCCAAGGGGGGTGAGCCATGCCACAGGACCTCCCCTCTCCTGCTGTATCTCATTGTTTCTCACAGAGCAAGTTTGAAACTGAGCAGCTCTGTCCACTCAGGGTAAGTTCTGCAGGCCGAGCTGTAAAATGGGGGCAGAGGGGGGTTGAGAAAGAAAAGCAGCCTTGAAGTATCCAAGTGACCCCGGTGTACTTGGCCTCACATGGTCTCACATACACCCCCACACATACAACTCCCTTGTTATGGAGCTGCTGAAAAGTCTGAGCAGGCCAACCACCCCTTCCAAGCCAAAAACGTTAATTCTGTTCCTGAAATTGCCTTTTTTGGGGGGAGGGCGGGTTGTTAAGTTAATCCAGAATTATTGGCATGTAAAGCCTGTTTCTTTCTTGTCTGAAGATGCCCCTGTGTGCATTTTCGTATGTGCCAGTGTAGTTTGGGAACCAGAGCCAAACTAAACACTAGGGTTGAGTTTTACAGAGGCCACAGCACGCCGTGTGATACCAAAAAGTCCTTAGGGACACCTTTTACACAAGCAAGTGCTATATCTCCTGATTGGATAGGGTTTTAAAAATATTTTGCTTTGTGTTTTGGTCTAAACCATGGGTGTCCAACCTGGACAACTTTAAGGCTTGTGGACTTCAACTCCCTGAATTGTGAACTTTACAATGGGCTCATAAACTTGTGGACTCCACAACTTCAGCTTGTGGCTGAGGAATTCTGGGAGTTAAAATCCACATATCTTAAACTTGTCCACGTTGGAAACCCTTGGCCTAAACAATGTTTTATTTAAGGCACAGAACTCTTGTTATGTCCAAAGAGTTTGTGCCAGACATCAAGGTCCATACATGAGGGCAACCATCAAAACAGGCTGCCCTCCACTCTCTTCTGCCAATCAATATTTCAATGCAAACTCTTTTGTCACCTCTTTCTCCCCCTGACACATCAGAAGCAATTTGTTTCCTTTCTTCAGAGCCCAAGAACTTATTTGGGAAGAGAGAGAGAGAGAGAGAGAGAGGTGGCTTTTGCATCATAGCCTTCAGCCTTGCCAACTGCCTCTGGCGTGCTGGGCCAAGATTTTCAAGATGGACATTGACAATGAAGTACTGAAGGGCCTTGTTTACTTGCCTGAGTCAGTGACCTGATTTCTCCTGAAAGAGTAAAGCCTGCATGTCCAGGACTTTGCAAAACCCAGCATTGGTTGGTTTCAGCACTGCAGGGTGATGGTCCTGACAGCTCTTTGGTTAAAGAAAAAAGATATTTTGAAGTGCACAAGCATCGGTCCAAGTCACCAACGACTTTGGGGGCCAAAATGCCCTCTGGAGATCCTCCCCAGGGCTCCCTCAAATGGGGTGTAGGTCTCTAGTTTTTGCACGGCCTGGCTTGTTTCAAACTTGTTTCTCATGTGAGGCTAGTTCTGTAACCCCAAGGGCGTCCAAGCAGAGAGCCCTGGCCTTAGTAGGTGGGAAGCCTCATGCAATGGTTCAGTAACCCCTTCCCCCAGCTGATGTCCTGTGCTTGACAAGGAAATGCCAAGATTAGTGCTCTGAAGACTCTGGACTCTTCGGGAAAAGGCCACCAAGGAGCAGGGTTTGTTCTTCAGTTAGCACCTCTTTGGAGGTCTCCAGCCTGGGTAACCTCCAGTTACTTTGCAAGGCCAGAGTGGAGGAAGAGACAACCCTTGTGTCCCTCTTCAGCTCCTTGGAGGAAAGGTGGCCCCCAGGGATGGTCAGCAGAGAGGTTTGGTGAAGGGGGGAAGGAGAGCTCTGTCTGCCCCCTGCTTCGCATTCGAAGTCGTCTCAAGGCCAGGGAATGGGGTTGGCGGGAGGCTCCTTCTCTCTCCCAGAGGAAGACGGGACTCAACCAGATCCTGGTGCCCTCCAAGGTGCTGAATTCCCCACTGAATCCACAAAGGCACAGAAAGATCCGGTTACTGCTGACCTGAGCTGAGAGCCTCGGGACTGCGAGAACTGTCCAGCTCCCCTCCCTGAATTAAGACTGCTTTCCTGCTGCTTCCTGGCTGTGGCCGTTTGGTTGACCTCTATGGCTGGTTGGTTTCCTGAAAGCCTCACCTCGGGATGCAGCATTCAGGCTTCAGGGCAGTACTTGCCAAGCCCTTGACCAGAGAGGCTTGCCATCCCTCCTCCAGGCAAGGAAAGGGGTTGCTGGGAAGGGTATCTTCAAGTTGGTGTGAGAAAGCTGCTTCTTCTACCTTCCTCGTCTCTCTTGTCTCTCTTTGCCCAGAATCCTGAGGAATCGCAACTCATCTTCTTCCTTGCTTGCTGGGGAAGTGATTCTTGACTGAAAAAAAAAGGCTTTGGAACAACTAAGTATTAAGGTTTCATTAATCAGAGATACTTCCACTGCCCCTTTTCAGAAACACAACTGCTTGTCTTGTCTTCAGCTGACAGCTTGTTCATTTATCTTCCCCATGACGAGAGGAGGGGAGGAAAGGGGAGCCTCTCACTAGCCACTTGTGCCAGACAAACTTCAGCTGTGCTGGCTTCTCTAGGGGCGAGGAGGGCCGTTGGCCGTGGTGAACACCTTGGGATTTAACTCTCGTGCAGGGGTTTAGTTTTCCAGGAAGCAAAGGTGGACCTTCTGTCTCCTTTCTCTGTTGCTGAAGAATGTGAAGAAGACCACGGGGCTTAAAATGGGTGCCAAAATGCTCCTTGGAGCTTCTATAACCATTTTTGCTCCCATCTCTTCAGAGCAAGCTAAGATCATCCCCTTGGGCCTGGCCTTTGAGGCCATCTAAACCAGGGGTCTCCAATTTTGGCCATGTTAAGACTTGTGGACTTCAACTCCCAGAAGCTGGCTGAGGAACTCTGGGAGTTGAAGTCCACAAGTCTTAAGGTGGCCAAGGTTGGAGACTCTCTCCCAACCTCTCTTCAGGGCAGGATACAACTTAAGCCATTCTGGAGAGTATGCCAGGCTGAGGATTCTTCCTTGGAGGACGTCCACTCTGTGCCTCACTCGATTGGAAGAAGAACTCTTGAAGAGCACGGTCTGAGTCTGTCTTCCAAGTCTCCATCCAAATCAGAGGCTTTGCCCAAATCCAGCATTCCCACAACCCAGTGAGGAAATGGCTTAATGGTCTGTACAAGAAAACCTGTGGCTGCCCTGTCCAGGCTGGCCCCAACAAGGTGTGTGTGCAGTGGGCCGTTGTAAGCCATTCAAAATAAATGAGAGCCAGTTTGGGGGAAAGCACAAGGCTGGAAACCAGGTGGCCAGGAGTTCTAGAGCTGCCATAGGCACAAAAGGCAGCTGGGTGACTTTGAGCCAGCCATGCTCTCTCTCTGCCTAGCCCACCTCACAGGGTTGTTGTTGCAAAGAAAATAGGAAGAGGAAGAATAGAATGGAATGGAATGAAAGTAGAAATAATGAATAGAATAGAATAGAATAGAATAGAATAGAATAGAATAGAATACTAGCTAGACACCAGTGCTTTGCTATAAAACTATGTGGTTGGGCTTAGTTTTTAGAGAGGCAAATAAGGGGAAAAAGATTCCACCTCTGCCTACCAGCATCCATTGGTATTCATCTGGCTAGCGTCCTGTCAGTGTATGAAAGAGTTCAGGGCTGTTTGCAAACTGAAAGAGTATTTGCTGTGTGAGCAAGGAAGAGACAGCAAGGAGCCTGTCCGTGGCTTAGCTCAATTTTTCTGTACTAAAGCTGCTTGGTGCTCTGAAACTGAAACTGAAACTCCTCTCCTCTGCTTGTGTTTTGCCTTTGGAAGAGATTTCTTTTCAGGTGGGGAGGGGGAGTAGAACTCCTTAGCATCAGAGCATGTTAATAATAATAACAACAACAACAACAATAATAATAATGATGATGATAATAAGGATAATAATAATAATATAGGAAATACTAATGCTTTGATGGTCATTTCAAAAAATCCTTTCTTAGTGAGCACCTAGAAGCCAAGAGGAACATACGTGCCGAATTTCAAGTTTGTAGGCTTTACGGTTCCGGAGATTTTGTGATGATGTGTGAATGGTATTTCACTTTTATAAATAGAGATAATAGAATAGATTATAGAAAATAGAATAGAATAGAATAACTTTATTGTCACTTTGAATGTACACTAATTTGGCATACTTTAAAATGAATCAGAGTGATTAAAAATAAATAGACAATTCCTTCCTTCCTTCCTTCTCTGGAAAGGGAAGGGTCCCATTGGCTTACCTCTTGAGCCAGCTTCCCTCAACCTGGGAAGAATCTGGTTCTCCTGCTTGAAACCTGGCTTCGGAAACAATGCGTAGTTTGAACCTTTTCACAGTATGAGGGAGCATGTGTTCTCATCAAAGCCCCCCCTCCCCTCCTGTGTGGAGTGACATCTGGAGAGCAAAGATAGAGATATTTCGGTATAATACTGTTCTTCCAACCCAGGAGCTCTTCCCTGGCTGTTAATTAATCCTTTGTAGTTTAGCAACTGATGAAATCATGGCTCTATGAAATTTTAATCCACAGGCCGCATGGAGACCTCACTGACGTTATCATAAGACCTCAGGTGTGCACACAAAATTAGCATCTATTGCATATTTGATTGCTTTCCTGCAACTAAATCAAAGCAATCTCTTTCGATCTGGGATGTGCTTTAGTTGAACTGAGGAGGTTAGCTCACCTGGGCAGGCCAACAGAGGTTGGGATTTCAATTCTTCTGGGCTCCATCCAGCAGAGCTAATGGTGGGAAGATACCACCCATCAGATAGTTTTGTAAGCTAATCTTCTCTAACCTAGTCCCTCCCAAGTATTATGGATAATAAGATCCAGGTCAATCTCAGTCTGCTCAGCCAGAGGTTGACCTAGCTAAAGGTTCAAGGAGATTGCGAGACACGTTCACAAGAGCTGAACCCAGTACTGAAACCTGTGTAGGTTTAAGACTGTCAGAAAAGGAGCCTTGGATTGTCTTGATTGTGATAATTATTAGCATTGAGAAGAGGAGATCAGAGGAAGCTGTCTAGGAACCACCAGATGTCTGAGATAATGTTGGGTGACCTCAATGTTCCATTCAGTTTTTAGCTACAATGGAATCTGCTGGTACTTTCTCTCCATAAAGAGGGAGAAATGTAGAGAAAAGCCGGAATTAATATGAACAATCCCATAAAGAATTCCACCAAGCAGTTTTGTACCTATAAAGGAGAATATTTGTAGTTTGGGGTCAAAATGAGGGGGCTTCAGTGCTCTCTGAACTTGGTGGTTTTCTTGTAGACTTTTCATTACCCAACTAGGTAACCTCATCAGTGCTGGTTTTGTGCTTTCCAAGCATGTTGGACTTCAATTCTCCTTGGTATGCCCACCATCAAGGGATTGTTGGCATATCCCTGTCCAAATTGTTATGGTCTGGCTATTCCCAGATGTGTTCATTGTCCTAATCTCAGCCAGTAAAAGTTAAAATGCTGGTTGTGATAAAATTGCAGTGATGATTTATTTTTGGTCAGGCTTGGCTTTAAAGAGGCTTCAGAAATTGTGGCTGGTTCAAAAGAAGGTCTTGTCCCTCTTGTATGTTAGGGATGACATGGAGATGTTTGGCTGCTTCCTCATTTTCTCCCAAAGTGTCAGAGAAGAAGAAGGGGGTCAAGTTATTTTCCAAAGCACCCAAAGGCCAGACCAGGAATAATGGACAGAAACCAAACAAGGAGAGATTCAACCTGGAAATAAGGAGGAATTTTCTGACAGTGAGAACAATCAACCCCTGGAACAGAAGTTGCCCTCGGAAGTTGTGGGAGCATCATCACTTGAGACTTTCAAAAAGAGACTGGACTGCCATCTGTCAGAAATTGGTGTAGGGTCTCCTGTTTGGGTCTAGGGGGGTTGGGCTAAAATGACCTAAAAAGTCCCTTCCAAATCTGATTATCTGTCATCTGTGTAAGGTGCAAGTTTGGAGCACCATAGGCTGAAAATACTTAGAGGATACCCTCTTTTCCACCAGCCTGCCCAGCGATTCTTTTAAGATACCTGCAGTTCAACCAAAAGGCTCCTCAGACAAAGAGAGCCTTCCCTTTTCTGGGGCTTAAGTGGGAAGCCTTTTCACAGGGCGTGGTTTTTTAGCCCTGTCAGGAGTGTGTTGACCTGGCCTGAGAATATCCCGGTCCCTTGGGCTTCTAGTAACTTTCTGCTGCTTCAGATTCTTCGTCTCCTCACCTGGAACCTTGGCTGAAGATCTGCCTCTCCTTGTTTTGCAGTAGTGCTAAACATGGTTTTGTGGGCATGGCTTTATTGGTGAGCTGCCTTGGGACCTCATCCAGAAATCCTGAAGCTGAAGCCCTGAAAATAGAAGAGGGAAGAACGAAGGCTGGCCTCTCTCATGTCTGCTTCCAACAGAGAGAAGAAGTGAAATGGAATAGAACCAGAACTCCCATTGAGTTCACACCTTGCTCTGAGTCCTTGTGGTTTTCTGGTCCCACAAGAGAGGTTACCAGAAAGCCTCCTGGGTTCTTGTTTTTACTGAGGTTATTGGGAAAGAAAATAACTTGAGAGCAGAGGGGAATTATTCTTGAGCATGTTTTTGCTGAGTGACAGACCACGGCGCCTGTCAACCAGCACAAATCAGATCATTCATGCTCCTGTGCCATGCTCTGCTCCCCACATGGATGCAATCCTTTGCGAGAGATCTTCCAGAGCCCAGCCACCCCCGTGGCTTTGTAATTGTCCCCTCTGCATCGCTTCTACCCATCCCATTTGTTCTTTTGATTTGCAGGCAATCTGGAGCGGTGGAATGTTGCTGGTTGGCGGCCGGTTTTTCTGCCTTGATGACCTTGGCTTTTTGAAGCATCGGCACTGTAAATGAAATGTGGCATTGTCTCATGTATCTTGATAAAATATATCAGTGGATGAATTGATTTTCATATTGATTTACTGCTGCACGGAATGACACAAGTGGGGAAGATTGGGCAGCCCTATCCCAGCCGGCCCCCTCCGTGGAGTGCCCTATTCCTACCCTATTATGGATTCAGAGGCAAAGCAGAAATTAGCGGCACCTCCCGTACCGTCTGCAAAGAGAAGATCCGTGGGATTCTTCTTCCTGCTTTAGTGACAGGTGAGGCGACTTTAGTGGCTGATTGGTTATGAAGAAAAAAAATCAAAGTTTTTCTAAAAAAATTAAAAATTCAAATAGATCCCAATAGAAGAAAACATATGCGACTCAGGGTTCAATTGGGGACTCCTCGGTGTTCTCTAAGGTGGTTATGTTCTTACAGACCTTTCATTACCCAACTAGGGAACATCATCAGTGGTAGTGAGTGGGAGGTTTGCACTTACTTTATGTACAGTAACTTGTCCTCCTGATGTTGCTGGGACTGTGGCTTTCTCCTTGCTCGTTCTTGGTCCTGCTTTCTGCTTGATGGTTTGTCTGGATAGCTTGTCTCTGCTTAACTGGGTGTTATGTGTTTTGATTTTCAGATTGTGTGTTCTGATCTGTTTCCTTCTTAGTTTTTTTATTATCTCTTTTGAAGGATTGTAAATATGGTTTATTTCAGTGTGTCTATAATAAACGCAAAGGTTCAGCCTGTACACGTGTTGTGCAATTAAGGAATTTTCATTGTGCCCTCTGACTACAAGTTAGTGTTCATGGATGCCAGGGAGAAAATCTCCGCACCAAAAGTGGAACAACCACTGCTTGTAAACAGGGAGCAAACTTCCCACTCACTCGCACTGATGACATTACCCAGTTGGGCAGTGAAATATCTGCAAGCAAGTAACCAGTCTCAGAGACCCAAGGACTCCATGGTCCAAATAGAGCCATGAATAAATGTCTTGTTTAGACCAATTTTCCCTAACATCGAATACCCAAAGCTAGTTCGCTGAACCAGGCTCTAAACCGTTGAAGAGCTAATTGGGTGCCAGCATAGTTTAAAATAAGCAACGAATGATGGAATAGTTTGATATCACAGCCTGAGAGAGTTAGCAACTGGGCTCAGCTGCCTGCTAACCAGCTTCACCAGTTGAAGCTTTCAAACCATTTAGTTCAAAGACATTGCTGTGCAGTCAACATGCTGATTTAAATAATCTAGCTGCATTGTTACCATCCTGATTGTCAGGACAAGATCTCTCCAGATCCAATCAAACCTGTCTGTCATTAAGCTGCATTGTCTAAAAGAATGTCAAGCTGCGTGCTTAAAGAGACAGGACCCTGCTCCCCACAAGACTCAAGATTCAATCCTGGAGTATGCCCTGATTCCTGACCTCCGTGTGATGTAACCCACGTAATTTCAAGTTGTATACTTTTATGTGGGTGTCAGTTGTGTTCAAAAGAAAGCTGACAAAACAGGCTGGGGGGGGGGGCAGCAATCAGAAAAGCAGAGAAGTGAATATTTTAAACATCCCCCTGTCCCCAAACCCAATTTGATACCCTTGGTCTGCAGCTGGGCAACAAAGAAAAAATGAGAAGCACGATGGAGAAGGAAGTGTAACAAGTAGCTTGGCTGATCCTCAGCAGGCTGCTGCCCCTCCAAACCAGAGATGTTACTCAGCATGCTACTGGGAAGGCTTGTTGGCTTGTTGCTCTCTTCAGTTCTGGAATGCATTCAGCTGTTGGATATTTTTGCTTCAGTTAGAGATTTTTTGCTCTTCTCTAAGCCAGAAGATGTCATTTCCATGCCCAGTTTCTGCAGGCTGTGAAAAGCCATGAATGGGGCCTGCGATGATCAGAAGGAACATTTCCTATTCTGTAACAAATGATGGCAGAGTTCCCTCCCCATCTTCCACCCCCGATTATAGCTTCTTCTTTAGGCACTTGGGGTACAGCAAGAAGGGTACCTGTCACATCCACACAGAAAGTGCTGATTTGCATGATATTCCTGAGTTTGTAGCCATTTCTCCCAAACCCTCCTTAAACAGTTTTGGGGAGCGGGGGGGGGGGACAAAAAGAGAGAAGCATGGGTAAAAGAAAGTGGGGGCATAATTCCTGCCTCCTGGAGAATTTTTGTCAGTGCCTCCTGTCCATGCGCAAAGCAAAGCAAGGTATTCTTAAGCATACGCTTCAGTCCAAAGTCTCAATTGACCACTGATTTAACTCTTGTTACGATAGGTGAGGTTAAGCTAATATTTGTCTGTTTGTGTACTATTGCGTTGCACAACCCCTCCTCCCCATAAAGCAGCAGTGGAAATCTTGTTTACAAGTGGGTATGCTTTTAAAAACAGCAACAACACTTGGAGTTAATTTTAAACCCTCCTTCTTTTGAACATTGTAGCATTGATTTATTCATCTTAAAATGTGCACCCAACGTCAGATTGCGTAATCCGATTTCTCTTCCATTGTTGGTCTTGTGTCCCCGCAGAGCCGTGAAGGGGCCTGTCTAGGCCTGCGGTTCTGTCTCTGATGGAGCCGCATATTTATAGCCTGATATAAATAAAATGAGAAGGTTTCCTATAAAACTCTTGTTATTACTGCAGCGCAGAGTTGGAAAAGGCTCCAAGTTTCAGCTCTTCGGTTCTCGCGTGCGCCCATGAATATTTTATGGGGAAGGAAATACATGGTGTGCCTGAATCCTTTTATAGTGAGGCTGTGTGTTAGTCACCTTCCAGATCTCACCCTTTTGAAAAAGGGCTCATTAGTCTTCTCCAATCACAGCCCCTCCAGATGTACTTGGCTACAAAGCCCATAACCTTTGGCCAGCATGGAAGGATTCCATCTTCCGGTCCTACCCATCTCAAAGGCAAGATGTGAGGAAAGCCGATTTACCCAAATACCTTTGGCATCTTTTCCCTACACTCTGTTGCTGTTGACCTTCTCCATTGTGTTGGGTGCTCAAATCCCCACCCAGTTTATGTTGTCTGCAAACAATTCTGCCAGGACTTGATAGTCTAAGGCAGGGGTGTCAAACTCAAGGCCCATGCTTAGATCTGGCCTGCAGGGATGCCCTGGAAACGGTGAAGGACCGGCCCAGGGTGCCTCTGCCAGTGCAAAAGGAGCTCATTTTCACTGGCAGAGGGTTGCAGGGGACTGTCACAGCCAAAAATAGAGCTTGGGAGCCCATTTTCACTGGCAAAGCGCTTGGGCCTCCACAGGCCTCCCAACACAAGTGATGTTGAGCTGGCCACACCCACCCTGGCTATGCCCAACCTGGCACCCTGAGGTCAAACACAACCCTGCCGTGGCCCTCAATGAAATTGAGTTTGACCCCCCTGGTCTAAGGGGCTCTTTCTGTTATTTGCCAAGATAGCAAAATATATTAAGGAAATTTATGAGGAATTACGGACCTCTGGAAATATTTTGTCCTTCTATTGGCCACTGAAGTATGATCCAAACACTTGGAGGGTTCTAGGATGAGTTGTAAGTGAGGTTCCACAGACATTACTATGTGCAGACTGAACTGTTTAGGTATAAACTGCAGGTTGGTAAAATATAGGTATGTCCCTTCTTCTTGATAGAGCTGATTAGAAGTATCTGATTAAGAAGATAGTATCTGGAGTGGTCTCTTCTCTCATCATAGCTGTTGGCCAACTCCAGATTCCTTCACGTGGTTTCTTTTTCAGTATAACATTCTGAAGTCTGAATCAGGAAATTGTCCAATTGTTCAAGGCTTCGCCCATCAGAGTGAAATTATGGAGTTACCAACAAATCTGGAGGACATCTGGGGAAGGTGGTTTCTTTGTTCTAGCTCAGCATTTTCTCCTCTGAGGACAGTTGTTCAGTAGCTTGGTTGGAAGATTAAGACGTAGTCTTTCCCAACTCCTCCTGCCTGAATCTAAGCCTGGAGATGCAAGGGGTTGAACTTCAAACCTTTTTGTCAAAGTCGTTGTTGCTAAGCCTGGAGATGCTGGTGTTGAATTTTGGACCTCTTCATGAAGAATCTCAGGTTGTTGAGCAGGTATGATAGACCCAAAATTACCGTACATACATGTTCCATTCCAAGGAGCAGTAACTACATCTGTGGGATAAGTGAAGCCCTCTAACAAAGAAGTCACAGCACCTCAGAGAAGCCCCTGGTTCTTTGAGAGAGAAAGACATGTCCATAAAAGTTTCTTCCTGACACACACGCCAAGCCCTTGATGGACTATGTTTGTATTTTCCAAGGCCCCAGTTTTGCCCTGAAAATAGCTGCACTAAATTACTTCCTATTCTGTTAGGGTTCCTTCTGTAGTTGAGGTATTTAGTGAGGGTTAAATAGAAAGATGGTGAGCCAGTCCAGCCTATCTTCCTTCTCTCTTTAATGGCCAATGTTGGAAAGGATTGGCTTGTGAGCCGATCCAACAGGGCCGTAGCAAGTTTTCTTCAGCCCCAAATCGTCCACTTGACGAATAAACTTTCCCCCCTCCCCTTCCTTCCTCTCTCCCCACCCTGTCCCCAAATATCTCTGCCCATTGAACCATGCAATTTGCCAAGGCTGTGAGGGACCCTTGAAATGACAAAGCACCCTTTAGTTAATTGCATGACGGATCACCCAGAGTTAAAAGTTCTGATTTATATGACTGTAGCTCTAACTGCTCAATAACCTGGCTGCGTAATCTACTTTCATTTCAAACAGAGCTGTGATTTATGGGGCGGCCTGCCGTTTTAGCTCAGAAATGAGGTGTTCAACATATGCTCTGTTGACATAAATTTGGAATTTATTGCTCTTGTCAAAACTGCCTGTTGGACAAAGGTGCGTATTAAGGCAATAAATGGCCGGGAAGAGTTTTCTGTCAAATTCTCTAACCATTGTGCTCAGTCTGTTTGAGGAATCAGGGGGTGGGATCGGGCATGTCTGCCTTAAAATTTGTCCAGGGGGTGGGTTGGGTTGGGTGGAGGTATCCTCAAACCTGGAGAAGGAAGAAGATTTGGGTGCAAAGTTGTTAACCTTTTGCTTTCATGTAGCCTGGAGTTGCATTCTGCCTCTCCCTTTTCTTTCTCATTAAGCAAGGAAAAAGGGGAGAGATAGAAGGGGACCCCACTAAAGCTGGCAGGGAGGTTGGAGGACCATTTCTAAGCAGGAGATGTTTTGAACTGTTTAGGGTGCTGTGGAATAAGACTTGCCCTTATTTTCTGAATGTCAGGTTTGCAGGTATCCCTCCTTTGTTAGCTTGAGGAGCAAAAAAAAAAAAAAAAACTACATATNAAAAAAAAAAAAATGACTACATATTATTATTAGCATAATTGGCCATTTCAGGGATGGCTTTAGACCAGGGGTATCTAGCCTTGGCAACTTTAAAACTTTGTGGACTTCAACTCCCAGAATTCCCCAGCCAGCATGGCTTGAAGTCCAAAACCCTTCAAATTGCCAAGGATAAAAAGTCCCTGCTTTAGACTCGTAGGTGATACACCCTTCCACACTTTCCCCCAAATACTGTAGGTTCTGAAAAGCTTACATCAGATTTTTTCTTTTTATCTCTGCACTGTCCAGTAATACAGGCTTGACCTACTTCTAGTAGAAAATTAATTTCTGTTGTTTGCATTCAGATTTAGCTCTGCCTTGAATAGATGGCTGCAAATTACTATAGAGGAGGAAGAAATATTGGAGGGCCTTTTCTCTTTGAGTCTCAGTAAATTTTGATCCAGCTATTTATCTTTCAATAAGTGACCCCCCAGGCCAGCCAGAGAGATAAGAACCCTTCTTGAGGGAGACTATAAACGAGTGTAAAGCTTTTGTGAGCTTTTATGAGTTGGGATTCTCAAACAGGAAGCGGGACTTGTAGAAGTTCCTCACCTAGAGAAAGGAAGTGCATTTCCTGTGTGACCTGCATGTTGGAGAGTGAAGATGCTGACGCTAAACCCTGTGAGAAGCCAAACTCTGATTTGTCAGGAATTCCGATGGCCTAAGGATGTTTTCATTAAAGTAAAGATGAGCTCATCAAATCCATGTTCTCAATTCTTCCCCTCTTCTTCAGACAGCTTTCCAAGCTCCTGTTTTAGATTACTCGGTGCAATAAATTGGAAGTAGGTCTGACTGCTTTTCCTGGGAATCCTCTACCATCAGTGTTGGGGAGAACTGTGGTCTTTCAAAGGGTATTCATCTCCAGAAGATTGGTCCCTCAAGAGCTCTTGGTATTGGGTTTCTCAGGTCCAGACGGGACCAGATCTCCTTGTAGACTTTGCAGAACTGGAGATCATGGACCTTTTTCAGAGGATTTAATTGAACCCTCTGGAAGGCAAGAATGGAACCAGGCAGATGTTGTTGAGGTGGGAGTCCTGATCCAGACCAAAAAGACTGACAGGCTGCTAGACTAATAGTACTGAGTGTTTCCCTCCCCTGCCCAACCAGGAAGACGAAGGAAGGGCAATTCCTCTGGCTTTGTGGGAACAGAGCCCCCTCCCTGGAGCTGTGGGGCGGGTGGGCGAGGGCCCCTCTCCTCCTCCTCCTCCTCCCCCCTACTGTTCCTGTGTGCGGGTGGATTCCGTCGGCTTTGACAAATGTCTGTGCACACCCATTGTACACACAAAAACTTGAAACTCTCCCCAATGGGGCCAAGATAGCTTGCCACCAATCTCTCTTCCCTTTCACACCAAGCACCCCGTTGGGAAAACTCATAATTTTTACACCACACGGTCAGTGACTGGTCAGTGTGGGAATGAGTGTCTCTTTGAAGTGCTTTTTGCAGGAGATTTTACAGGCCTTTTTAATTACCTACAGCTTGCAAGAGGCCTCCTACCCAGTCCAGCTTTTGATGGTTAGTCCTTTTCCCCGTGGCCTGTTCAGAAGCCAAGGTGCAGCAATTGTCCACCCCACCCCCAGCCCAGCCCTCTCTAAGCCACCACTCCGGCATCCCCCCACTCCAAGTTTCAAAGAAACCCCCTTGGGCAGCCCTGGTCCTGCTTCCTGTTGGGAGAGGGAGAAAAGTTCTGCCCTCCATCTTCCTAGTTTCTTCAAGGAAGAGATAAGTTGCCAACCAACAAAAGAAAAATCTATCCAGCGATTGGCAGCCCAAGGTGAAAGAACCAGAATCCAGTTCAGGGGCTCAGGAATCAAAACAGACACATTTCCCAAAAAAGGTCTCTTAATAGAGCAGGAATGTGAGGTTGATGGTCTATTTGTAAAACTGATCTCAGAGGCCCAAGAGCCCTCTGCTTCTTCTGAAATTAGAAAGGACTAACTCTTGGCCAGTGGCAGGCAGTTGGGTCCTCTTTTCTTAATTGGTGGTGAGAAAGGAGATGTAGTTAGGTTTGATACAGTGAACACCCCAACACAAGTGATTGGCTGTCTGTTTCTCCAACGGAGGGTTGGCCCCGGGTTACAAAGGGTGCTGGGTCCTCTGACACCATATTGGCAAGAAGCCTTGACTTAGCATTCGATTGATTTTAAACAGCTGTTAAATAGTTAAGTTGTCCGATTCAGGGCAGAGAGACATGCAGAAGGCCGAGGTGGACTTTAACCTTTTGGTTGGAGAAAGGAGGCTTTGTTGTTTGGTCTCCTGGATCAAGAATCCGCTCTGAAAAGAAATGGAGAAAGAAGCTTCATCTGGGTTTGGAAATAAAATCAAACAAAGCAGAATCTCTTTGCTCTTGTAAGATGGGCAGCCATATAAACGAGACAGAAAGAGAAAGAGATGGATGGACATAGATAGATAGAGAAGCTAGATAGTTGTATAGTGGGATAGCTGGATAGATATAGATAGATAGATAGATAGATAGATAGATAGATAGATAGATAGATAGATAGATAGATAGATAGATATAGATAGATAGATAGATAGATAGATAGATAGATAGATAGATAGAAAGATAGATAGATAGATAGATAGATAGATAGATAGATAGATAGATAGATAGATGACAGAGATAGACAGATAACTCATCTATATGAAAAAATAATCACCCAGCAAAGAAGCTTCTTCAATTTAAACTATGCTGTTCCTTCTGATAGCAGCTCAGATGCTTCATCTGCCTACCCAGCTCAACCCTTTAGGCTAATTGGCATTACAGCTCTGGCCAGTGGAGAGAAGCATAATCTGCTAATGAAACCTTGGTGCTTAAGGACCCTGGCAAAGAAATGAAGACGGCGGTTATTCTTTGGCCAATAACCAGGATGCTCTGCCTTCATCCTTTCACTTTCCTCCTACAGTACCAACATTTCCTGGTTTTGGTTCCTGTCCTTCCTGGGCTAAAGGGATTCCGTTTTTTTCCATCACTATGCCCCAAATACTTGAAAGCTTGCCTTGGTTTCTTTACCTGGCTGTTTTTCGGCAACATTTTTCAATGTTGCAAAAGTATTCCTCGGAATTCAAAATCCCAATTCTTGGAAGGTTTCATAATGTATTCTCTGCTTTTTCAGTTGTTGAATTCATCTTCCTGGAGGGGAAAGTTGCATATTGTTGGGCTGTTTCTTGGCTCTTGTGTGTTTCATTAGTCGATGCTTTAATGTGGGCCACTCAGGGCCAGTTTTGTGACCGGAGCAGCAAGCCAAGATAGTGACTAAATAAAGCATTCTGCCATTTTTGCCCCCACAGCTTCTTGGGCTGCCCCCAAAATAGCCCCCTTGAAGGTCCTTAACCCCTTGACTTTCACTTGGGATTGCATGGAAGTGAGGAAGCCAGGGATAATGCCATCGATCTCACTGTCACCCAACTCTATGAGGTTGCAGACTCTAGAGAAAGGATCATATATCACTAGAATTCCCACTCCCGTTGCAACAAAGACAAAAGTGTAAGAACACCACAATTCACCAAAGTGCCCTCTCCCTTCTCTAAAGGGCTTGAGGATGAGGGTTTGAAAATCATGTTTGCCACACATGATTGCAAACAGAATTGGTTGCCCCCTCTTTGCCTTGCCACAATTATCAGGATGGGTAAGGTGAAGCCTTCTAGCTTTGTCACAGGTTGGGAAACTCTTCCTTTTATACTTTTTGCAGCCACTCAGTTGTCACCACTGTGGAAATCCTCCCATTGCTCACCAGTTAGTTAGACCTGAAGAAGCTGCTTAGATGAGAAGTGAAATACCTTCGAGAAAAATCCAGAAACTCCAGAAACAAAAAGGCAAAAATTTGCCTTTTTGAAAGCATCTTTGGGCCAACCATGTCCTGGATGACTGAGAACTTCCATGGATTTTTCCATCCAATGTTTGCCACGCTATGCATAATCTCACCAATCTTTTTTGCATTCCCTTTACACCTTTTTAAAGCTATCATCCGCAAACAACGATCCCAATCTTTTGCTCAGTCTTTTTGGTAGTTCCTCCTCACCTTTAAAAACTCTTTCTAGCTTCACTTTAGAATGAAGTCCCCAGATCCATAGGTTGTATTCAGATGTGGTTGCACTATTAATCTGTGGCAGATATTTTTTTTTTCGCTTCTTTCCCCCGGATTCTTCATCACTGGCACTTTTTGCATGCACACGTGTATTCACACACAAACCCTAATCACTTCTTTTCAAGAGGTGGGACAGACTTCCAGTGTTTCTTTTCCCTTTAAGAATATTGCAAAATGCCTCTGTAAATCAGTGACTTGCTGCCACTTGGGCAACATTATCCCAGCATGATGCCTTCTGAGGTGCCTTATATTGTTAATTTGTTGGTTGTGTGTATCCCGATGGTCTTTTCTGATAGGAAAGTCAGTCTAATCCCTGGGCATCATCTCTGCAGGTCTTAATTTGCTTGCACGGAACTCGTTTTTTAAGAATGCGCATGAGATCTGGAAGTGAGATCAGTCGAGTACTGAATTATTAAAGTACAGTTTGTTTTTCTGTGCCCTTCGCTTTTGGAGTTATAATTAAGAATCGATATCTATGGAATTGTTTTATTTTATTCTTCTTTCTTCCTAAAAGCACAACTTTAGCAGAAACAGCTGGCTTGTCTATTGATCTCTCCCTTTCTGATCCTAACAGCACAAGAGGCTATAATACCTTGCTTACATCTGCTGTGGTTTCTCCTCCTTTTCTGCAACATTGCCTTAATCCAGTGAGCATAAATAGAACATTTCAATCATATTTTGCTACCCGGAAACCAGAGATAACGCGCTTTAAGACCTTGTTGAAAGGAGACTCTATGAAACGGGCGCGATAACATCATCCTCTAAGCAGGTGCCAAATGGAAAACTTTTGTTCCTGTTGAAATTTGTTGATAGAGATATTTCAAATAAATTGCTTGCCGAAAGGCTGGCGGGTTCTTTATTTATTTCTTTAAAACAAAGGGTCGTGCTTTATGCAACCAATAGCAAAGCTGGCATAGATCTCTAGGTGAGCAGTTGGCCAGAGTAAGATTAATTTGTCCCTTTGTCATTTTTGACACTCAGTGAAAACTTTGTCGGAGGAGGTGGGTGAGTGGGCGCAGCAGGGGTGGTAGTAGTAGGGGAAGAGACATTTTGGGGTGCGGTTTTTTTTTTTATAGACTCAGATGTTCTTGTGTATCTTTGCAAAATTCTAAAAAAAAAAAATGCCAAAGGATTTGTGCTGATATAGGACTTAAAAGTAGCCATGGCCAATTTTGGAATTATTATTATTATTTTTTTGCCATGGTGGATAAGCGAAGCCCTGCAGTGTCGGCCGTTGAGCGAATCCAGCTTTCCTGGCTGACTTTGCTTGTCAAAAGATGCCTGGGAAGGTGGCAGATGTGATGCTACAACCATCATAAATACATGCCAGTTGCTATGCAACCAAATTTTGACCCTGGGAATGCTGCAGGGGTCGTAAGTGTGAAGAGTGGTGGTACTTTTTTTTTCAGTGCTCAACAAATGGTTGTAAGTTGAGAACTCCCTGTGTATCATATCATAATATCCTATTGTACCTGTTCATCAAGAGCCAAGCTCCTAGAATTGGCTCTGAAATGGCATGACGACCCTTAGAAAGATGTTTGGGTATCTTTGAAATTCTCCATCACACCATCATTGGAAACGGCAGCACAACCTCCTTGACCTTCTTATGCACAATTCTGTGTTTTCCTAAGTTATGATCCAGGCTCCTTCCTCCAAGCGGTCCTTCATTGGAAGGGTTGAGTTTCTGCTCCTCAGTTTCCCTCTTGGCCTCGAAGACAGCAGTTTAGAGAAGCCTGTATTGAATTAATAGGGGTGGTTGAAGATCATCCCACACAGAAGAAGTGGACTGGGAAAGGATAGGAAGGACCAAGGACACGTGAAGACGGCCATGTCTGACCTCAGTTGCTTGGATTCAGGAGGCAGGTTGGAAGGCAATGACAAATCCATCTGATCAATCTAATTTTCTCTGAGACAGCACCCATCTATTAAATTCATATGACATTCCTACCTCTATCTCACAGAACAGGGTTTCTCAACTTTGGTCACTTGAAGATGTGTGGATTTCAATTCCCAGAATTCCCCAGCTAGGGATTCTTGAAGTTGAAGTCCACTCCTCTTAAAAGAAGCCAACGTTGAGAATTCCTGTCATAGAAGAGATTATATACGACGATGATATGGTATTACATTGCATTTTGCAGCACTTTCTGTATTCCTCGCTTAACGCCGTTTGCAAAAACAGTGAGACTTGGTTCTGTCTGTGAGAAAGGTAGACAGATTGATTCATGGGATAGTATTTAATGCCTGGGCTCTCACGTTGTCCCAAAATGTTTGTTTGTTCCTCCACGTTTTAGGCCTAAAACCTACAGGGCATTCTAAGCCCTGAATCATAGGTTACATGCCGCAACGGCTCAATTGAATAACATGTAAGCCAAGATCACAAAAACCACACCAGAGCCTCCTGTATTCTGTGAACCAGCAGGGTGTGATATTTTTCAGTGATTCATTTTTTTTCCTGCGACAGTAAGTTTCATTCTCTCCCCCCTCCGCCTTGTTCCAGCTAGCAAGCCGTTTTAAGATTCCCATGCATTAAACCAGTGGAAGAAGAACCAGCATGGCTGGCTGGGGAATTCTGGGAGTTGAAGTCCACAAGTCTTAAAAGTTGCCAGAGTTAAACGCCCTTACATTAAACCTTTCCCTTGGCATTCTTGTTTGGTGTCTTTCTTTGCTCATTTCAACTGCCTGATCCCAACAGGTGCTTCCCCATCCCACCCCTTTTTTTTTTCCCTGGTTTCCTTCACGTTTAGCTTTGCAAAGTTTTGCCAGTGGTCCAGCCAACTTTAGAATTGCATCTAACTTGTTGAGCATCTTAAGGATAATGGCACGGGGAGAAATCAGGCAGGTTCTTTGAGAAAGCATCATCTTCTTTTGCTCTTAATTCCACCAGGCTTCTAGGTTGCTCTGAGTATGCCCTGTCAGGATGCAAGGCTGGTGAGAAAATGCTTCTGGATCCTGAAGGGTCTTGTCTAACAAGTCAACCCTCCCAGTTTCTTCAGAAAATCTGGATTTGTGGTGGCTTTTGGCAGGCTCCCTGCTCCATGTGTTGTTTGTTTGAAAGAAGCTTCTTCTTCCACTGTCGCTGGTCCAGACTTGTGTCATCTTGAGCTCTTCTCAGAAATGCACATGGTCTTCATAAATATTTGTGCCGGATTGGAATCCTGATAAAAATGTCATCATCTGAAACATTATGAAACAATCCAAGAAGAGCCTCTTGTTTTTATGTTGGTTGCATGTGCTTCATTAATCCAGCTAGCCGAATGAACCATTTTCTATCTGCTTAATACAGTACAAAAATAAAACCAGTTTATTGTATTATTTTTCTACTGTTCATCCAGGACTTGGGGATATTTAGAATTGTTCTTTTTGGGGGAGGGGAGTTGGCTTTGGTGCATTGCACATCATCTTCCTTTTATTAAAGGAAGTTTTAAAAGGTTTTGTTTTCCTCCTTTTCTGTCCCAGACAAAATACCTCAGTGAGTTTTGTTTCTTCTTTCCTTTTCGGCTAGAAATGAATTGAATGGCCATTTAGATAGCAAATAGCAGCAACTGTCCCTGTGTAATTTCTAAGGTTATAATTAGTGGGTCCCCCCCCCCCTTTCTTGAAACTGTGCATTTGAAGAATTGTTTTTTCAGCAAATGCCACCAGCAGCTGCTGGTCTTTCTTACACAGCCACACCTCCAATATCCACCATTGCTTTGCCCACAACTGGACTGTGAACAAGACTGGAAAGCCAAAACAAGAAATAAATAAAACTGATATAGAAATGTGTTCCCTTCCCTCTTTCACCAACCTCTCCCTGCTTCTAGCTTGAATTATGTATCTCAGAATAGTTCCAAAATATGCCAAAAGTAGCACTTTATTTACAACCAAACAAAGAGCCTGTGTAAGTAGGCACTTGTCTTGAGTAAAGTTGTTCCTTTAAACAAAAACAGAAACCAAAGCTGTTTGCTTCAACATTTCTCAAATGTTCCACTAGAAGAAGAACCTCAAAACTGCTCTTGAAATGTTTGTTTTTGACAAAATTCAGAAGTGCCACATATCTGATTGTGCTGCTGGGTTAGAGCTTTAGCTATATAAATTTCAGGGGTGTGTATGGAAAAATCTTGCTTTAGAAAGGTTGAGAATCTAGCAAGGTGGCTTTAAGAAGTGGGAACATTGGTAGTTTTCTTTAAACCGTTGAAAAATCTTGCTTGCCTTTTCATACATTGCCTGAATCCTTGTCCAAATTAAAGGCATGGCCAGTGCCCAGACCATAGTTGAAGAGGCCTCACCTCAGAAGGCTGGAGATTCTCCTCCATATGACCTTCCCAAAAGTGTGTGTTTGTGTGATTCCTGTGCCCCAAACCCTCCGCTTTTAGTGGGATGGTGATGGTTGGGGGTGATAAAGTTGCCGTTGCTGCTCTTGGTTGGCTGACTCTGCTGTCCTTGGCAAAGAGTTGAGCGTACTCAATATTTTGGAGGACCTGATTAGTGGGATTGGAGCTCTCCAAAAGCAGGTTGCCTCCTGATAGAAGAGATTGAGGGGTCTCCATCAGACCATCAGGGCTTCTTGGAGGAGTGCTTCTGCTCCTGCCTTAGGAAGATCACAGCCCACGTGGGAAGCAGGGAAATCAAATTCTCCCACACTTGTTTTAGTGCCTTTTGGCCTCTTCCAACGATGCTGTTTGCATTTCGTGTGTACATACATGGTGGTTGCTTTTCACTTGTCATTTCCACCCTGGAAATGTGAAAAAGTTCTGTCCCAGATGGAGCAAGGCAACCAGAAGTGCAGTGTGGAAACAAGCAGGGAATAGAATGTAACTCCACCCATTGAATACACACCCATCACAAGTAAGGTGTGTGTATGTCCTTGGTTCGGCATTCAGGCTCTTTGCCGAGATGTCAAAATGAATACAAAAATATGAGCTACTCTTGTAAAATTAATGTCATTGCTTCTCCTTCCATGTGAGAATTCCATGTAAGAGTTTACTCTCCCGTGTAAGCGTTTACTCTCCTGTGTAGGAATTGTGCCCCTTGTTTCATGATGGTTCTTGCAGCATAAAAGGGCCAAATTGTTTGGGGAATGGGGTGTTTTCTGAGCTGGTGAGAATCTCTGCATCGACAGAATTTGGGGAAGGCTCCCTAATGCAGACTGACGTTTTCAAGAAGAGCTGCTGTTTTCCCCCTCCCCACTTAGGCCCCATAAGCTATGGACCTGGGCTTTATCTCCTCTTTTCATTTCCCCTCCCCCCAGGAAACTGCACAGTGCAATGAAGACATATGGGTGTGAAATGTGTGGAAAAAGATTCCTGGACAGCCTCCGCCTACGGATGCACTTACTGGCTCATTCAGGTAAGTTTAGATATGTGTGTGTGTGTGTGTGTGTGTACAGGAGAGTTTCTCCCATCTTTACCCACCATGGAAACTTTGGTCTTGTCCTGGAGTTACAATTTGCCAAAATCCTTGGTTGTAAAACCATTCAACCAGGTCCCCTAGAAGGGCAGGTGTGTTCCCAACAGGTGTGCTTAGGATCCCTTAGGAGGTGTGGTGTTAAATGGTTGGATGCCTTGTTTGGATTATAGTGTAGAAGAAGGGGCTTATCGACCTCTGTCTCTGGCCTTCTCCTTTTGCCCTCCTCCCAGAGAGCTCTCCTTCGTCCTGGATCTTTTCCCTCCCCTTAAAAGATCCTTTCCTGGGGTGAAGACCACCTGAGAGTGACTCTCATGGGGAAGAAACCCATCTAGGCAAGGGACTCTTGTTGCTGTTTTGAAGAGACTAAAAACAGCCATGAAATGGATTGAGGTCTTTCATATACCATCCCTGGCCGTGTTGAGGGGGGATTTGTTGATGGGGAGGAAGATGTGATTGGTGGTTCAGCAATTTCTCATGAAAGAGAACTAGGGTTGCAGGCTGGGTGTTCGGCTTGTGTAGACACCCAGGCATTCAAATCAGCAGCTCTTGATTCTGCCCCACAGAGGGACAAAAACCGAGCTCTTTCTGGGAGGGTTGACCAGGTGTCCCTCCTGTCTGGAGGGTTAGAGAGGCCCAGAGTGAGACCTTCTCGTTCGCAAAGGTTGTTCTGGGCTCCCCAGCTGTGGTAGCTCTGAATGGCAACCAGGAAGCCCCCTTGCTTGGTGAGATTGCGGCCTGGGCCATCAGCTCCCAACCTGGACAGAGCCTCCTTCTACTCCACCCACCGTGTTTCTTCGGCGCCGATGTATTTCGCATTTTCAGACATACGTTGTGAATCTCATCTTCTCCAAATTCGAGCATCCACCCAAGTTTCATTAGCAAAAGAACTGGGCACTTGTTTAATGAATTTCCCTATTAGGTTGAAATGATGCAGGCCCTTTAATTAAATGTACACAGAGGAATTAGAATGCTAAGCTGGGGACAATACTGGCCTCTCGAGAAGCTAATTTAGTTCCCAGCTCTCCTATGGGCCTCTCTGAACAGAGTGTCTGTGGTCACCCATTTATTGTTGTTGTGAAGTTGTGTCCGACCCATCGTGACCCATGGACCCCCAGAGTGCATTGAAGCTCACGCCGACTGCTTCAGTGACTCCATCCAGCCCCCTCCTTCACTGCCGTCCCCTTCTTCTTCTATTGCCCTCAATCGTTTCCAGCATTTGGCTCTTCTTCTCCAGGGAGTCCTTCCTTCTCATGAGATGCCCAAAGTCTTGGAGTTTCATCTTCAGGATCTGGCCTCCTAAAGAGCAGTCAGGGTTAATCTCCTCCAGCACTCATACTAACAGGAAACTTGGTTCTTGGGGTGCCACAGTAGCGTTTTTAATGCCCAAGAACCTGGATGAAACCTCGAGATCACCATTAACGGTCTTCATCAGTGGTGGAACTTGGAAACTTTTTTGGTGCTACTCAATCCAAACTGGCATGCAGATTAATTCCACCCTGGGGTGAGGCAGGCTGATGGGAGTATAAAGGCGATGGATGGAACTGAGGGTTTTCAAGAGGGTTGCTGTGCTGCAATATTTAGTTGTCCCTCCCAAGGAAACCTCCTGGTTGCGAGTCTTTATACTCCTCGTTCCTAAGTTGTGCAAAAGTCCAGATAGGAGGAGAGAAGGATGGGAATTGTGGCCTTCTGTTTCCAGCCAAATTCTGGGACAGTTTAAGAATTCTGTAAGTAGAGAGAAGAATGCTCTGGAGGAAACATTGCCATAAAGCTTCGCAATCATTAGGGAAGAGCTCACATTTTACCCAAGAGAGATTTTGATTTGAATTTGGAGGAGGGGCAAATAATATAGTGGGCAGACAACCCCCTCCCCGCCTCTTCCTCCATTTCTTCTATTGTTGGGAGAGTAAATTTTGCCAGGGCATGGAACGGCCATCAGTTGGGCAGTGCTATCTGGTCACCGTTACATTTGGGGCTGGTCTTGGAGAGACCAACCCCCAAAACTTTAACCTTAGACTGTCTACTCTTGACCTCACCCCTGTCCGAAGAGGCCTGTACAGGGTGGGCATAAGCACACCAACGTGCCTACCATCCCTGTCCTATTGTTTCTTTTTATTTTTCTTATATGTATCCATTTCATGTACTCATGACTATGTTTATACTGATATCTGTTATCTTACAATCGTTTGACAAAATAAATAAATAAAAATAATAAATCAGCCCTGCCAGAAAAATTGGGGAGACCTATTCTGTCTTGGGGGCCTCATTTCAGGAAACTTCCATGGACCCTCCAAATCCCTCAAAAAAAAACCCCTTTCTTTCCTTTTGCCCCTGGGGGAGCTATGCCAGCCTCAGACAAGGACCCCCAGAAACCTCCCTTTGGGGTCCATGCAGGTTCTGGGGAATTGCACAGGAACAGAATTTGTGTTGATATCATCAGGTGTCGCTTCCTTGGGCCCACTGGACGTGTGGGGAGGAAATGGGGTGGTGGTGATGGTGAGGAGGGCTGGCAACTTCCCAAACACCCTTTCCCTGGTCGGAGGGCAGCCCGGGACAGGCGGGGTGTGTGTGTGTGTAAAGTGTGTTTGCCTCTCGGCTGCCTTCCCCTTCTTGCCCCGTCCTCCCCCCCCCGCGCACACGCGGCTTCTGTTTGTTGCTATGGCCGTGGCCTCATGCCAAGCGCTGTCTGGCAGCCGGCCTGCTCTGAGGGTACAGTATGTAAAGGCAGCGCTGAGCCAAGTTTGTCATCATGAAAGATGATTATGTTTTCTTCCCTTCCTATCCGGGCGGGAGGGGGGAGGCGCCCTGATGCTCGAAAACAGCCACGTTAAATTCCAGCCACGTTGTTGACAAAAGCAGCAGCTACACCTTGGACTTTCTTCTCCTCCCAAGCTGTGTGCCCCCCCCCTCCTCCTCCTCCTCCTCCTCACCAGATAAGCCGAGGCAGAAAGGGCCGGAGGAGGGCCGCTGCCTCTTAATGCTCCCACAATGGGGTTGTTATTTTTGGGGGGAGGGCTTTTTTTTCGGGGGGCGGGAGGGGGTCCACGCAGGGAAATTCATGACTTGTTTAATTAGAAGTGGGCTCCCTGCGTGGAGAAGCCTCTGGTCTGTTGGGGGTGGAATGTGTGTACGGCGTTCGCAAAATCCTGAGGTTAAAAGAATGGAATTCCAATCAATTTTGGATGCACATCAGCTAAGCGGGCATTTAAGAGAGCTAATCTTCAGGTGTGAGGTATACTTTAAGATTATTTTTTGAGCCCAAAAGCCAGCCCTTAAATAACAAGGCAGAGGGGTATAATCCTGGTTGTTCCATGGCTGCTGTACTTTTAAGTTTGCAAGAATGAAATCAGGTGAGTGTGCCAGGTCCTTGTGCCTAGGAGCAGGCGAGGTGAGCACACTTCTGCAGTCAGATGCTCAGTGCTCAACTACAAATTCCCTCCCTTCTGCAAGCACTCTCGTGGCTGGGTCTTTTGAAGGCCACAAGGGAGCATTCCACTCAGAATGACCAGCAAGGACAAATCACTCTCCTTTGAACCACCTGATGTTCTTTTCATATATGTTAGAACCCCTTGCCCCATTCCTCTTAGGAATGAGTGGTGGAGCAGGAGGCCTCCATAGGTCCTTCATTGGCAAAGAGCAACGGTGGAAAAGAAGAGGTCACGGGAACATCTACAGCAGGTTCTTCACTTTCTTTGGTCAGTTGGGACTTGATATAATGTGTTGCTCCTGGTCTTAAAATTGGCGCCCGATATTTTTTTTTATTTTTTTTTTATTTTTTTATTTTATTTATTCTCCACTCATGGGACGGATAGCCCTGGTCAGCTAAGAGCTGTTTTTCACAGGGGTCCGATATCAGGAGGACTTTAGCCCATCTAAGGTTGTTCTCAATATCAAGAATGTAGGGAAAGGGTCTCTCAAACCTTTGAGAAGATACAATGGTGAGAAGGGGAAGAAGAACTGGTCTTGGTGAACAGGTGCCCTTAGGCACATGCCTCATCTAGATACTCATTTCAGTTTTGTATGGAGCCCTGGATCAGAAGGACTAAGCACAGGGAGGGGGCATCACTCCCCACTATCTCAAGCATGCCCCTACAGCAACTGGAAAGTAGAGAAACATGGTGCCTACCTTTGGAAAAATGCCACCTTTCATTAAAATTGCTCTCTGGTTGTGTTTACGTTGAAAGATTGTGTAGGCGTGTTTTCTCATGGCAGTGTTTATAGCAACTGTTTCATGTACATGCGGAATAATTATAGCTGTGCAGAGCACATGCACATGCAAATACCGCTGTGGTAACCTGGGTGTGTGACACCCCCTCCCCTCCGAAAAAAAAATGCATGGCTTGGAAAGAGGGAAGATGGAAAAGTTTGTTTAGTCTGTCTGATCAGTATGGCCTTCTTTCATTCTATGTTTTCAAGCCAACACTCCAAGTAAAAACTTTTGACTTTTTCTGAAAGTTGCACTGTAACGCAATTTGTCAAGTTAGTTTTAAACAGAGTGTGGCAGGGAAGTGTCTTCTCAAAAATGCCTGCCCTCATGAAACTGAGACACCAAAACACAACTGGAGAATATGGTTTAGAAGGACATGTAAATAGAAAGTTTGAAGTGAGGTGCACAGCACAGATTTTAGTACAAACTTACGTTTTTTTTCAGTTCCTTGCCCCCAAACTAGGACAGGAATGAGGCAAGCTGAACTTACCCATGGAAAAAAAAATTAAGGTGTTGCAAAACCAACAACCACAACCTCCTCCATCTCTACTTATTTCTCCGAATCACAAACAGAGGCCCCCAAAGAGCCCAGGCTGAGATCTGACCATCCTTCAGGGCCCATAACTCACTGGGGTCTTTTCCCAAAAGGCAGCTAGATCCATTGAGCCCCACCAACCTCAGAAAACAGCATCTGATCTTGTGCACCGAGATGGCCACCATGCTTGGATGGACATCAGAAGTAGCCACCTCTGGAGGGGTAGTTGAAGAAGCAGTGGGTTGTGTGAAAGAAGAGGGCCTTAGGGGCCTTCCCCCCATCCTCACATTCGTAAAGCAGCCCGCTCTTTCTAGGGGGATGTATGAGGGGAATCCATCCTTCAGAATCAGAATTTGCCGTCCAGTTTTCATTGAGCCTTTCTTGCCCCTGGAACAGAGGTGTGATACACCTCGCTTCTGTTAACTCTTATTTTTTATTTTATTTTTATTTTATTTGGTTTGTCAATTGCTTACAAGATAATAGGTATAAGTAAAAACTTATGAATACATGGATACATATAAGAAAAATAAAAAGAAACCATAGGACAGGGACGGTGGGCACGTTGGTGCGCTTATGCAGGCCCCCTTCAGACCTCTAGGAAAGGGGGAGGTCAACAGTAACAGTCTAAGGTTAAAGTTTTTGGGGTTTGGGGAAGAAACCAAGTCAGGGAGAGGATTCCAGACATTGACCCCTCTGTTATTGCTGAAGTCGTATTTCCTGCAATCAATTTGGTGCGGTTGCCTTGACTATCTATTGTTTGCTCTTGTGTTGTTATGGTTGAAGCTGAAATATTCATTGACAGGCAGGACATTGCAATATATAATTTTATGTACGATACTAAGATCAGACCAGAAGGCAGAATAATTCTAGGTTTTCTAGGTCTAGAATTTCAGGTCTGGTGGCATCAGGTCTTCTGCAACGACGGGAGAGGAGTGGAGAACGCTTCTCGTGAAATATTTCTGGACTTTCTCAACCTTGTTAATGTCAGATACGTAATGTGGGTTCCAGACGGATGAGCTGTATTCGAGTATTGGTCTAGCAAATGTTTTGTATGCTCTAGTTAGTGGTGTGATATTACCAGAGAAAAAACTCTGGGGAGGGGGCTGCTGTGTAGCCTCTTTGGGCTCGGAGGTCCTTCTTCCTGCCTCGGTTTCCTTGGCTAGGGGAGTGCCTGTCCCCTCCCTGGGGGTCTTCTCTGGGTCCATTCTTCTGGAGACCAACAACCTACTGCTTCCCCTCCCTCCCTCCCCCTCCCGGCTGGGGAGGCAAATGCAGGTAGTCCTTGACTTATGACCACAGTGGAGGCCAACAAATTTATGTTGTTAAATGAGACATTCGTTAAATGAGGTTTGCCCCATTCTATGACCTTTGTTGCCATCGTTGTGAAGTGACTCACTGCCGTTGCTCAGTTAGCAATGTGGTTTTCAAGTGAATCGGGCTTCATTGATGTAGATCACAAAAGGGGAACCCTGGGACATCGAACTGTCATAAATACGAGTCAGTGGCCGAGGGTCTGGATTTTGACCACGTGACCGCGGGGTTGCTGTACCGGTCATAAGTGCGAAACATGATGATGAGTCCCTTTCTTCAGTGCTGTTGTAACTTTGAGCAGTCACTGAGCATGGTAAGTGGAGGCCCACCCGTAAGAAGATAACAGGACCGGGAGGGACCTTGGAGGTCTACTAGTCCAACCCCTACTCGAGCTGGAACCCGACCCCATTGCAGAGCAGTGGCTGCCCAACCTTTCCTGAATGTCCTGCAGGGCTGGAGGCCGTCCAGCTAGCCTTCCTCCCAGGGAGAAGGGCTCCTGTGGCCCCGGCCCTCCTTTCCCCTCAGCCCCCTTGTATGCCACCTTCCCGGCCCTCCACCTGCTTGTGCCCCTCTCCTGCTGCCCAGGGAGGCTCAGTGGCAGTGGCGGCGGCTGCTGCTCTTCCCTGTCCGGGCGCCCGCTGCCTCCTCGGGTTTTGGCCGGGCGCCCGAATTTATTCCCCAAGTGATGTCATCAGCTTGCCGGCAGGGCTGGATGTTCTGCCAACATTCCAGAGAGTTTATGATCGTTGGCAGATGCGCAGCCAAGAACACACTGTACCCACAGCAGAAATTAATGCAGGCTTGAGTTGAGTCCAACCCCGATACACAAGAGAGGAAGGCGGGTGGTGGGGCTGGAGGGGGGGGGGAGGAGAGGGAGGAGAAAGGGAGAGAGAAAAAACACAAACTGTTTAATGCTGTTTATAAATTATACACTTGCTGATGAAAAATACATTTCTTTCTCTTCCTCCTCCCGCGCTCACCTCTTTTTATCTGTCTTTTCATTTATTTATTTTCAGCCTCGAGAGCCTTAAGCTGATTGGAATAATTCAGTTCCTTTTGCTTTTAGCTCCTGTTCTGGCAAGGGGTCCCGAGCTGCTGCCACTGGTGTGCCAGGACCAGCCTCTTCTGCCCCACCCCACCCCACCCCAACTTTTACCGGAGGACCCAGGCTTCACTCCTTCCCTCTCGTCTTCCTAGAGACCCCCTCTCCTCCCCCGCCCCCGTTCTTCTCCTCTTTTGCAACCCCCCCTTTGAAAAGCAACCCAGCCCTGCGTGCTTCTTGTCTGAGGTTGTTTGCTGCTGCTCCGTGTCCAGGGTGAGCTCTTGTTTTTCAAGATGCTAGTCCTCTGCAGGGGAACAAGAACTTCTGGGAGTTGAGCAAACACAATAGAAAACATGGTCTCAGGATCAGAAACCAGAGCCGTTGGTGACGGGGTTGATGGTGTTAATTTATCCCCAGCCTCCATCCAGCCTGGATGCTGTTTTTATGGACGCCCCCCAGAATACATTCAGGTGCCTGCCTGCAATTTGCTACTTTCAGGTGGCTTCGGTTGTGTGTGCCCCCCTCCCCTCAACCCCCCCAAAAAACCCAAGCCCACCAAGGAAAAATAAAACCCAACCCAACCAACCCCTTGCTAATGTTTATCATTTGCCAACAGGCTTGACAGATTTCTGCTTCCTGTCGATTGTCTCCGCTGCAAAGCCGCCGCGTTGCTAAGGAGCCGTTCTCCGTACTGTAATGGGCTGATTGTGTATTCCATTCAGCACTGTATTTTATTTTTGTATGCAAGGCAAAGTGTTTTGATGGAGGACGATTGCCGAGTGTCTGGAGGCTGTTGGGGAGTTTTATAGGCCGTACAGTACACGGCGTGCCTTCTGAAAGGGAAGGCAGGCGGTTGGATTTTGGATAAGGGGTGTCACGCTCTCTCCCTCCCAGCTCACAGAGAGAACATGGTTTTCCAGGCCAGGAGCAGGAAAGTGGACATTGTGTAATAACATGGCTTCCCTCTTGCACTTTTGGGGGGCAGAGGTCGGGTTTGGGGTCTCAAAGGATGGGGGGTGTCAGAGAGGGAAAGATCAAGTTTTTGTTCTTTCCCTGTTTCTTCTCCATCACTTTTTTGGGGGGAGGGGGGTTCGGTGTGGCCCTCTGAGAGCTCTTCCAATGCAGTGTGGCACTTGGGGGGGTGTGGATTTAAAGGTTTCCTTTAGGGAGGGCTAGTATGCAAGACTGAGAAAGGCATTTGTGCACCCCACTCTTGTTTATCTGGAAGTTGGCAAAAGATTGGATCAATACTGTGATAGTGCGTGGTGCAAATCCTTCTACACACACAAGCACACACAAACACAGGAACTTTGCTTGCCCCGGTGAGGAGGTTTAGGCCCACCTAGGAGTCTGGTCAGATGAGCCTTGAACGCAATAAGCAAGACCTGGTGTGGAGCAGAAGCTTCAACCACCTGTGGTCCAGGAGTCAGGAGGTTCTGCTTCTTTTTGTCTGCAGTGTAAGGAACCAACAACCAGGGATCCAACCTGGTTTGCATTTTCCTTCCTCACCTCCATCATCTTCCATGGGGACACAGGCTAGGCCAAGCATGGGAACTCATGATGCATCCTTTATGATTCTTGCTCCAGGTCACAGGGACCATATAATCTTGCCATAGGAGAGGAATGATGTACCTTCCGAATGTACCTCGTGGTCCTTCGGTGGGTTCACATCTGGAATCTCTGGCTGCCTGGTCCCTTAGATCAAGGATTCTCAGCCTTGACAGCTTGAAGACAGTTGCTAGCTTGGAGGATTCTGGAAGCTGAAGTTCCAAGTTGCCAAGTTTAAGAAACACTGATTTAGCCTGGAGATGCTGGAGGCTGAACCAAGGCCTCTGTAGGCCATGCAGTTGTTCTACTGTGGCCTTTGGTCCTCCCACCAAGACTTCAAATGTTGCCTCCATTGTACTGAATACAAGACTGAACCCTTCGGAAAGGGAGTGACTCGCCGTTGATTTTGAGGGGGTTTCACAAAAGGATGCTATGGATAAGGCCTGTTCAGTGGGGGAGACAGGTCCAGGATGCTTTATGGATGCCCAGGTGTCCTCAGTCTTCTCCATAGTGCTCTCCCTCCCCCACTCTTCCTCTTGTATAGGGATCTCCAAATTTGGCAACTTTAAGACTTGTGGACTTCAACTCTCAGAATCCATGTCTGCATGGGGGATTCTGGGAGTTGAAGTCCACAAGTCTTAAAAGTTGCACAGTTCAGACACTCCTGCTCTAGTCTATCTTTGTCCTGTCCGCTTTCCATGTGTTTGACAATGTTCCCTTTAAAACAGCAGCATGAAAATAAGGAACGTGACGGGTGGACACGGCTTGGTGGTGAGACCCCTGGTGTAGGATTCAAAGAAGCAGGAAACCCAATTTGTCCTTGTTTTCCCCTTCATGAATTCATTTTGGAAATGTTATTTATTTCTCTATTTATAAAAAATTTTACATTAAGATTTTACTGGTCAGATGACTGATTAAAAATAAGAAAAAAAAAACCCTGCATGAAAATAATTCTGCCGAACCTACCTCACCCCTTACCCGTAAGAGCGACAACGGCAGAGTTGGGGATGTGGTGGGGGCTGTAACCCAGAAAGCGGAGCATGGGAGCCTGGGGCGGCTGAAATAATCCTGCCGAGAGCGTTGCCTTGTGGTTTTAAAAAAGGAAATAAAACATTGACATGGATGTTCAATTTAGAAATCTGCCTTGTGATCGGTTGAGAGAGAGAGAGAGAAAGGAACGAAATAAACCATAAACCGCCCACCCACCCTCCACTGCCCTTAATATGCTTCCGTCTGTGGCTTTTGGAATCCGAGTGATTCTCTTCTGCAGGTTCCACTGCAAAGCAAATGGGTCTTGGACCAGATTTGCTGAGGAGGGGAGACTTTTTCAGGGGGAACGGAGGGAGAAGACTAGAGTAAACCCAGTGGCTTTCTTTTTTCTTTTTTCTCCTCTTTCTTTTCTTTCCTTTTCTTTTTTTTTTCCTGGGCAAAAGAAGAAAACGAGGGAATGGGGTAGAGAACAGGCTAAATTTAAAATTGTAATTGGCTGACTTCCACAAGCTTGCGGGTGTTTTAATGACTCATAATAACTTCATTTAAAACCAGCTGAGCAGAAAATAGATTGGAGAAGAGCCTCAAGCCATTATGGATTTCTCTGGGTTTGGGGTTTTTTTTAATTTTTTTTTCTCTTCTCTCTTTTGCTTCCTTCCCCCACTTTCCTCCCCCCCCCTCTTTTTTGACAAGCCGTTTTCGGCAGCCAGCAAGTCAGGGTGCTCTGAAGACTTGGCTGATTTCTCTCTCTCTGTCTCTCTCTTTTTAGAGTTTGGTGGTCTGCCCGAGAGAGATTCTATAGATCCCGAGCTTTGTGTGATATATTTTGTGTAAGTTTGTGTGTGTAGACTGATTAAAAATAGATGCCTTGAGGTATTATTTTAGCATCAGAGTGTGGAGAATGTTTCTTTTTTTTCCTTTTCCTTTTTTTGCACTTTTGATGTGGTAAATGGGACATAAATAAAATTGTTTTTGAAATGACTGAATTAATTAGGTAGTAGAGTGACGGCAGTGCATAGATTTGCTTTGCAAACTTTTTTTTTTAAATTATTTTCCTCTTTTTTTGCAGATGTTTCATTACCTCCACCTTTTCTCCTCCATTCAGCCTTCTTCTCTCTCCATTTTTTTGGGGGGGAGGGAATGGGACGCGGGCTGAATCATGTTCTGGGGCACATTTTCGGGTCACACCAATTGCACACTGTGTCCTCTGGCAAGCAGGGAGAAAGAGAGAGGGAGGGAGGGAGGGAAGGTTGAGCGCCTGTGAAATTTTGGAGGATTGCAGCGTCAGAAAATATGCGAGTTATGAAACTGTGGCTGGAAAGGGAAGGCAGCTGAGAGTCATGGCTGGCCATAACTCAGGAATGGGCAGAGGCTGCCAAAAAACCTGACTGTGCTCTTTCATGTCTCCCTGGATGTAAACAGGCGAAACACATTTGTAAGCTGGGAAGGATGGAGACGCCTCTGGACACCCAAGCCAGTTATAAGGCTCTGTTAACAAAACAGCCACTCTTAGTTAAGGGACAGGGGAGGGGGTGTTATGTGTCCCTGCACACACAAGTCATGCCTTTGATCCCAGCTGCCCCCCCCCAAAAAAGGGGGGCAAGCAAAGCAATATCAGGGCCAGAGTCTGTGTCCAGTTGGGTCTCTCTAGCACAGGATTTCTTCTCCTGCCAATCTGGCCCAGCGTGGGAAGTTGTGGAGGGCAGCCGGTGTGCCAGTCTCAACTAGAAAGAGGCCCAGAATGAAGGGCCAAACAGCAACCTTCAGCACAGCTGGCCTATCTCTGGAGGAGGCTCCTGTCATTTATTCCAAGTTACAGGCTATTTTCAGACATGGAAAAGAAACAGAAGGTCCCTTCCTTTCCTTCTCCAGGCTTGGCTGGAGTAAGACTATGAAAAAGTTCAGGTTGACAGGTCTGCATTGAGCATTACTTGGTTCAGAAGAGAAATGGGTTGACCTCTCTCTGTCTCCCTCTCTTGGTTGATTCCCACAGCCTGCTCTTGAACCCAAAAGTTGGCTAACTTTTTTGAACCAACAGTCTCATTTAAGTGATCTCTCACTCCCTGATAGGCCAAAAATAAGAGGGGAAAAAATAAAGACTGATAAATGGATTGAAAGTGAGAAGACACTTAGGACCCCACAGTTCACGCCTGTTCTTATCAGTTAGAAGACAATTTGTTGATTTCATATCATCTTTTAAAATTGTCCATCGAAATTAACCACTGATGCATTAATAATGATTTGGGGCGTCTTAACTGTTGGGATTAAATACTAGCTTCCTTAGGGCTCAAGCCCAAGGAGATATCAATCCTGTCCTCCAAGAGGAACCCCAAACTAGGAAAGTGGAGTGGCCTTCAGAGAAAAGAAAAGTTGGAACATTCATGGTGTATCTTTGAAGGCCTGGTCAGATTTCATTTGAGGTGAGGTCAGGAGGCCAGTTGCACACATCTTGCTATTTGCCCCCTTCCCAAATCTGCAGCATCCTGATCCGATCCCCCCTTCTTGGTCGAGAGCCCAGTTGTGTGTTAAAAGTGAGATATCACACGTCAGGATCATGTAAGGATAGCCCAGTTGCATTTGGGAACAATGTGACCTCATAACTTCCAACCACTTGCATTGCATCTCTCCAGGACCCCAAAGTCACAGCATGAGGGTCTCGGTTCTGCACCGCTGCCTGCTGAACAAGGAGACCCATCAGCCCCACCCAAAGAGAGGGAAGAGGGTACAATAACATCCAGGGGGCCTGACCCCAGGAGCATTCACTGTCTGTTTCTTGGTGTCTTCAGCCCAATCTGCCACCTGACCAATCATATCCTAACCACCTCCCCAGGGCAGTATACAACAGAATTTTGCTCATTTTCATGGCAATTGCTCAATTTAATGTGGAGAGATCTTCAAGAAACACACATTCATAAAACAATTTCAGTCATTCCAGTTGATGACCAGCTCTAAGATACTGGAGCTGAAATTGAGAGGCCCAGATTCACAAACTGTCTGGCATCTGGTACAAGTTACCCCTTTTTAAAAAATGTTCAGAAACATATTTCTGCTGTCATTGTTGGCATGGAAATGTGATCATATCCTGCCTTTGGCAATCTATTTCTTGCAAAAAGGAGGGAAGGAGAGAGAGAGAGAGAGAGAGATGCTTAAACAAGGAGGCATGGTCTTTAGGTGTTGTCTGTCTCCTGTTCTGATCTCAGCCCTCTTGAGAGTTGAAGCTTCTCCTTGCTATAGTCTATGACCTATGAGAGATTGGAGATGAGTTAATAGTTATGAAGGATGTCAGATTATCTCAGACCAAGTCAGGAAACATTAAGCATCTGGCTTGCCACCACCCATGAAAAAAGGACCAGCCAAGTCCCATCTTGGTGGAGATACCATACTAGGACTAAAGAGAGATGGTCTTGTGATGCATGAGAAACAGTCCCAGAGCATGAATTATGAACAAATTACAGTCCTTAGTCCTTGGCTCCGATTCTTCTGTTTTTAGAAAACTGGAAAGAGTTGAATTCTCAACTCCTGGTCATGTCAACATTGGAAGCTCTTCCTCCAGTTGGTTCTGTTTCTCCTCATGTGTTCCTTCTCTCTTTCTTCTTCTTCTACCTCATAAAATGTTAGGGATGGGCAAATGATTGAATTAGTAGGTTTATAAAGTTAATAGGCCATCATTTATCCAGCCCTCTGGAAGAGACAACAGGTTTATTGGTGGCATTTGTACACCTAAGCAAAGGAAAGGAAAGTGTCAAGGGCACTTTAGTGTTTAAACAGATGTTCCTGGTTGATATTCTTGATAACAGTGGATTGACTGGGTTAAAAAGGGGGATGTTAAATGGAGTATTTTTGTTTTTAAATCACCGAGCTCGTCTTCGCTGAAGAGAACGTGTTTGATGCACTTGGCTGCCTCTTGCTCCTGGCAGCGTCTTCCACATATTTGAGTCATGCTCTCAACTCCTCCGTTGCAAATAAATAAATAAATAAATTTGAGGGTGGCGAGGTAGCAATTCTGCTCAGCAGGTTGATCCCATCTCTTCTTCAATGCAAATGGCTGCACAAAAGTTCATCGCTGGCCCTGCGTGCTCAGCATCGCCCGTGTTTTCAGTTCCTCTCGAACAGCCCAAATCTTTCCACTTCCTCAGCCGGCAATTTGAATGTCATTTTTTTACCTGGCAGGTACCATTTAACAATGCTCAGGAAAGGAGGCCGTTAAAAAAAAAAAAGGGGGGGGGGGA